>JAJOOO010007830.1:0-29713 GCA_029582685.1 Solanum piurae | reverse complement strand
AAAAAAATATCATTTTTTAATTTTTTTTAATTAAAAAATATTATTTTTTAATTTTTTTTAATTAAAAAGTATTATTTTTTAATTTTTTTTAATTAAAAAATAACATTTACACACGTGGCGGGCGAGTGTGTACAAACACAACTAACTTGGGTTGTTGAACGTGCCACATCAGCACAAAAATACAAAAAAAATGAGTTCAGGGGGGTAATAGGACCCTAGTTAAGTTTAGGTGTGTCTCTGGGATTTCGGTCATAGTCTAGGGGGGTACTTATGCATTATCCCTTGTCAATATGAATTTTGTTGTTTAGCTATAAAATTTATCCATCACTAATTCTTGTTTCTTTATTAGTGACAAAAGTAACAATTCATAACGTTGGTTCCTTATACTTTTTATTATTCCTTGTTCTTCAGTTATCGTATTATTTTGTTTTAATTCCTGTTCTCTTTTTTTCCCAAATGCTTTGTCATCATGCCTTGTTCAATATTTGCCTTGGTTTCTTTGCTCTTGTTATTTTCTTGAGCCGAGGGTCTATATAGGAAACAACTTCTCTATCTCTCAGGATAGGAATACGATCTGTGCACAATATCCTCTTCAGATCTCACATGTGTAATTACGTTGTGTATGTTTGTTGGTATTATTAAGAACAAATTAACTTGCCAGAACAATTTTTTATTTTATATACTTTAGATAAATGACTTTGCTCATTTATTATTTAATTCTCTCACATTATTACAAACTTTATGTATCTTTTATTTATTTTTATTTAATTTTTGCATACATAGCATCAATTTAGATGATGATAATTTATCAACAAAAGTAACAAAAGCATTCAGGACCAAGTGCAAAACTACACTCTCCATGAATAGCTCCTTCCCAATTGATGCATTGGTTGTTACATTCATCACTAAAAAAACAAGGCCCTGACCATGTTGTGCTTGGCTTTTCACAACCAAGTGCTTCTACCTCTGTGTAAGAAAAAAAATAAGTATTAGTTCAATAATAATATTATGAAAATAATTATTTCTTTCGTATAAATTTATGTTATACGTTCATTTCTTTTTTTGTCAGTATTAAAAAAGATGGCACATTTTTACTTTCGTTACTTGTTGCTTTAGACAATTTTTCCTTTGAGTCGAGGGTCAATCAGAAACAATCTCTCTACCTTTGAGGTAGGGGTAAGATTCGTGTGTATTCTACTTTCTTCAGACATCACTATATGCGGGACTGTATTGAGTATGTTGTAATAATTTAGCCTTAATGAAATGATTAATAATTGCACAAATATTTATGACTTATTTTAAATTGCACAAATTTTAAAAATCTTTCTTTCTTAAACTTTGTAATTTTCAGTCAAATATCATCATATAAATTAAGATGAAGAAAGTATTAAATGAACTTTAGAACCAATCAATATCAGAGAGTTTGCTTCTATGTGAAAACGAAGACCTTCAAGATTAATTAAATATTGAATTAAGATGGAGAAAAAGAGGGTGAGTGAAGTTTAAGTGCGTATGTCACAAAATGGATATCCTATATTTTGGAAAAACTTTATTAAAATCTTCAGATTCAAGTTGATTTAGTGGGGCAATAACGAAAGTCACTCAATAGGTTAGACGTTCTCCCATATTACTCTTTTTGGTTCAATTTATGTGGCATCGTTTAGATTTCAAAGTCAAACTTTTAAATGTTGATAGGAAATCTTGAAGTTTTCCATTTGAATCAAATTTTACACATTGTAACTCAGAAAAATTAATAATTTAAGATATTTAAAAGTTACGTGAAATTATTGTGGTTAAACAAAATTTGTTTGACTTTCAACATTCAAAAGTAACACATAAATTGAGACAGAAGGAGTAGAGTATATGAAGCATATTGTTTCAAATGTCGGGGGCCGAACGCTCTTTTAAGGTTAGTAGATATTCAGGACTATAGGAAAGAAAAAAATGAAACATGACGTGATATATCATGAACGCGAGGAGCAAGATACTCACCCATTGATGCAATCATGAGGATGCAATAGAGAAGAGCAAGAAAGGCTGTATAGTGAATTTGAGACTTAGCCATTTCTTAAACTGTATTTGTTGATTCTTTGTGAGTGAGGATTTCACTATCACATTTTATATATAGGGATTAGGGGGAGAAAAAAATGAGATATTAAATCACTAGGTAATAATATTGTCTTGTGTGAAACCTACAAGAAAATATATTGATTTTAATTTAAATACCCTTGGAAATAGAGAAGAGATAAAAGGGTTGTGTTTGGTGCGAAAGAAAATATTTTTTTTCTGAAAAATAAGTAATTTTTTTATTTATTCTATGTGTACGTAAGCATAAAATATTTTCAATTTTTTTTTAGATAATCTAGATAAATATTATGAGAGGTAAAGTATGGGAATAAGGTGATAGGGATGAGGGCTACGAGAGTTTGGTGAAGATGAGATATGTTGGAGAGTGGAAACGAGAAAATCAATGAAGAAAATTATTTTTCTCATTTTATGAAACTAATTACCTAGAAAAAGTATTTATTTATTTTTCAAAAAATTTGACCCGCTAAATATGAGAAAATATAAAAACATTTTCACCAAATTATACACCCCAAATATTTGTTTTTATCTTTAATTTGGATAAAGAACATTACCCAAATAATGTTTTTCTAATTCTCTTTCTTAGTAAATTCTTGTGGCGATTAAGTCTATATATAATAAGACAATTTTTCTTTGTACAACATTATTATCAATGATAGATTAACCCTTTGCATATGCTATTAGCACAAAAATAATAATTCATATACTGATGTGTTTGCTATGAAGGAAAATATTTTCTTAAATAAATGATTTTCGAGAGAATTAAATGATTTTTTTAAAATTATTTTATATGTTTAGTAAATTAGCAAAATAAATTATCTTATCTATCATATATCATCATCATTATCATCAATTCATCATCAATCATCATATCATATATTTTTAAAAGTGAAAAGCTCCAAAGCGCAAAGTTGAATTAATATATTACTCTACATATATTAAATAAAAAAGTTATAAAATATTTAACTAATTTAATATTAAATAGTAATCATATCATATTATTATTATTACACTAAATACTAAAAGTGGTAAGTTATTAAGTCAAAAGTTGAATTTCTAGGCATTTTCCCCTCCATTTCACTACATATATAATCTATTTTAAAGTATTTTTTATTTTTCTAAATTATTTTATTTTGTTGATATCCAATTTTGACCCTCCACGATATGAATTAATCATCGAGCTTCTTAAATTCTCAACGATTTGAAATAATTAACTTTATAAAATTCAAAATATTTTCCAAGTCTTATTAAGTAATTCCGTCATTTTTATGATTTTTAAACGATATATATATATATATTCTATATAATTTTGTATGTATTACATTTTTATGAATATTTGAAAATCATCTCAAAAAGGATTTTATTTATATATATATTTTTTATTAAATTAGTTTTTTTTAAAGTGATGGCTATAATTTTGGATTAATTAGCTTTATGAAATTCAAAATATTTTCAAGTTATCTTTATGTAATTTCTGTCAATTTTATAATTTTAAAAATAATAAATATGTTTTTATAGTTATGTTTATAGTTAGTATATTTTATAAATATTTGAAAATCATCACAAAAGATTTTACATTTTAGTTAAATATTTTATTAATTTACTTTAGTTTAAGTTATAGTTATAATTTTGAGTTAATTAGTTTGTAATTAAATTAATTATTTTATAATCAAATTAATTATTTTATTTCGTTAAGATTAAGAAGCTTCCTTAATTAATTTATGAAAAATCGTCTTGTTTAAATATCGACTAAATTCACCGGCTAAATTCAATATGGTTACGATTGAAATTTATTTGGCTATTGTGTAATTGCAATGCTAGCCACTTTCTCACCTTATCCTTAATTCATTTTTGAGATCAAATATTGGGCCAAATGAGGCAGCCCACTCCAATTCCAGTTCTTATTCCCAGCAGCCCATTCCCCAATTCTTCAACAGATAATTTCAGCAGTCCAATCCCAAACAGAAGAGACCCAATTCCTTGACCCAATAATTAACAAAATCTGAAGTTGTATTATATTACTTAAATCTTCTCTGGTTGTTTGTTGTATAGGATTAAGCATCTAATTGCTTTTAGTCAAATTCAAGTAAGTGGGCTGTATATTATTGACATTGATAACCTTCTCATTTAGGGCAAACATGTGTGTATAATTCCTTAGTATATTATGCTGCTTGGCCCCCTTTTCCTAATTAATTTCATATGCTAATTTGTTTCTTTCGTTTGTTGTATGAACCCTTTCCAAGTCCATGGTGGAATCCACTTCTTTGCATTCCCGAGCTGAGCTTTAAAGGCTCAATTCTTCCGCCGTTTGAGTCAGTCAAGTTATCAGAAACAGGTTTACAAAGCTGAATATGGAATCAGGAGTCCTGAAAAAGCTGAAAATAGGTCGTATACATGTTGTATACACAAGTATACACTGATACCAAGGTATACTTGTCCGGAAGTGAGAAATACACTGATATACATGCTGATATACATTGATATACAGCTGATGTATAAAAAAATAGGAATTGGGTAAAAGCCCGAAATTGCAGCAAATTGGCCCAAGAAGAGGCCCAATTTCATTATCTCTTCTGCTCTTCTATTGCTTTGATTATGTTTTGACTAAATTTATTTTTACTCCAACTTGAAATATTTTAATTAACTTAGTTGAATTCCGCAAAGATGAACTATTTCTTTGTGTTGTTTTGTTTTTAACAAATTTCACTTTATCAACTTGTGTGTCCTTTATTTACTTACTCATATTCTTTTTAGTCAAAACTTCCATTTGTCTTTAATTAGTTCAAAATGATTTCTTGGTTTATCAACTAAATTGGTTTAAATTATTATTTTAAAAAATGATTTAAATCAATTCTAATAAAATTAGTTTTTTGTTAAAATTCTAATCACTTGTAAATTAATTCAAATATTTCATTTAGGTTCTTTTTCTTAGAAAAATAAAAAATGTTCTTTGTTTGACTATTTTCTCAAAGTTAATCGAATATTGCACATTGTTTTTTATTTTAAATCAATTTTTCTAAAAAATAGTCAAAAAATATTTTAGTCAAGTCGTAGGTCAACCACGCGTTAGCGGACATTTCAAGTGCCTAACACTTTGTTGAAGTGTAAATTGAACCTCGAACCTCCCCCCCCCCCCCTTGGTATTTTCAAATGATTTTGTCTGGTTAAGTTTTTTGAAAATTATAAGTTTTCTTAATTTCTTTCAAAAATTAAGTGACGACTCTTTTCTAAGTATTTTTTTTCAAGTTATTTTATACTTAGAACATTTCAAAAAGTGATTTTGCTAAAGATAGTAAAATTACGGCATAACAATAGTAACGCCTCTTCATTTTCACAACTTCTATTCTAATAATATTTATTAATTTTATATCTTTATTTCACACATTCTCATCTTCACAACTCTTACTTTTAATAATCTTCATTATTTTTATGTCTTTTCAAATTCCAAACATCAAATAATATGTTATTTCATTATTATTTTGAGTTTGAGTTCAAATTTATTATTTTTAAATGTAATGTAAATATAGTTGCAGAACTCCCCATTACTTGAGCTATAGTTTAGGGGATTTCCAATTATATTGCTTAAGAAAAAAAATATTCATTGTCAAGTTTAATGTCTCTGTGTGCTTCTTTTTCTTTTCTTCATCAGATGGTAAAATCAGTAAAAATAAAAATGAAATAAAAAATAATATTAATACAAAGTAAATCTATATCCTAATAATGTACACTTTTATATATTTCTTATTATTATTCTTCTATTTTATTTGCTTTAGATATTAATCTTCATATCTCATATCTACTTACATATTCAATTGCTACTCTTAATATCTATAACTCTCATATTTATCATATTCATAATCTTAAAATATTTAATTTAAAATTTTAAAATATTTTTTGGTATTCTTCAACGTTTATCTATAAAAATTCATCTTTTTTGTTTCATGAAACCTCTAATCAATCTTATCCCTTTCATTCTATAGTAAAAGTAGTGAAACACTTATATCATTGTTGTACTATTTGATTCATGCTTTAGTTTGACTCGATGTAGAATACTCTTAAATTTTGATTGGATATGGGAGAAGAAGTCGATAAGGACTCAAAAAATTATGTACTAATTATGTATTTTATTTTCATCTATAATGTTATGATTAAAGTCTTAAGAAGGATATGTATGTTGTATTTTTTTTCTTTTGTGTTTACTTTTTGTGTGTTTTCTCTCTATTAGACTTCTTTAATTTAATTTTCTATGAATTTTTTATTGTCGTAAGTGTATTTTTAGTTTGAGTGAAATTAGTCATTTATGACTTTATTGGAAGTTTGTTAACTACTAAAGCAAAGTTCAAAACTTATAGTTGACTACTTAAAAAGAATTAATTTTAACAGTTAAAATACGCCTTGTCATATTATTTTTTAAAAATATTTATAATTATTGTATTTTATTACTCATTACATGCAATTTTAATCAATCTAACATATCTATTAAAAAACACATAGCATACACGTGTCCAAAAATTAGTATTTTAAAGATTGAGTTATAATTATTGTATTTTATTACTCATTACAAGCATGCTTTCATCGCATTTAAACCATTATAACAAATCTATAAAAAGTAACAAGGGACACACGTACAACACATGTATTCAGAAACCAGATAATTCAAAACTTTGATAGTCCATATCATTTAAATTAAGAAGTTCTTCTCGTCTAATTTACTTGGTCGAACGAACAACTTTTATTTCCAAAAAACAACCAAAACTTTCATCTACATCACTTGTTGTTTCTCAAAACAAGAAAAACTAAAAGCAACCAGAGCAAAACAGAACCTAATTTTAGTCTCCTTCGACCACTTAAACCATTCTATCAATGCATTTCCATTCTATCATATACCTTCTCTATCCACTTTCTATCTTTACAATTCATTTTCCTATTTAGCTCATCAAACACTCTATAATTACATTCTTCTTGCACTTGTTTCTTGTTCACTTGAGGCCTGGGAACCTTGTTATTCCACAATGCATCATTCCGTGCTTTCCATATTCCATATATTAATGCTGCTAGTATTGACCATAAGAAAGCCCTGCTAATTTTTCCTTTGCCCTTCTTGCCATTCTCTTCCACATGCTCTCCACATCTGTTCTGCAGAATTTTAATCCCAATCAGTTTAGTATTTCTTCCAGACATCTTTGCGAATAATTGCAATAAAAAAATAGATGTTTTGTATTTTCCTAATCTTCTCCGCACAATATACATCTTGTGTCTTGTAACATTTTTATTTTACTCAATCTCTCCCTTGTCAACAATCTTCCATGCATCACAATCCAACTTATGAAACTGTGTTTAGGGATATTAAGTTTACTCCAGACACCTCTCCACCATAGCCACTTTGTTCCATCCCCACATCTCCATTTGTATCCACTTCTTATGGTGTATTTCCCTATTGCATTTTGCCACCCATTTTCTACTTTTCCTGCCTTAAACTTCTCTTTGATGCTGCATATTTTCTTCCAGTACCAACTCGAGTGTTGACTTGGTTTTTATTGCCACCATTCTTTGCTCTTTATATATATATGATTCACCCGCTTCACCTACATATTATCTTCTTTCATAGCCACATCCCATACATATTTCGCTATTGCTGCCTCATTTCATTTTATACACTCTTGTATCCCCAGTCCCCCTTCATTTTTTTCCTACAGACTATCTCCCAAGCTACCAGAGGTGCTCTGTTGGTATTCACATTCCCACTCCATATAAAATTCCTACATATCGCTATTATATCTTTCAGTACTTTCTTTGGTAGTAGGAAAATTGCAGCCCAATACGAGTGCATGTGCATTAGTACCGAATTGACTAGCATCACTCTTCTTGCATACGATAGGTTTCTTGATCCCCATACTTTAACTCTCGCAGCCAATTTATCCACCAATACCTCACAATCCCCTACTGAGAGTCTTTTTACTAAAATAGGTACCCCTAAATACCTAAAATGTAGTTTACCTCTTGCGTACCTTGTCACCTCACACAGGTCCTCTAATTCTTGTTTATCCATGCTTGCTGAAAATATATTCGATTTTGCAGCATTGATCGTTAAACCTGAAGCCTTAGAAAATGTCAGCAGTCCACTCAACATCATCATCACTGATTTATATTCTCCTTTACTAAATATGAGCATGTCATCTGCGAAACATAAGTGATTAAATTGCAAACTTTTACATTTCGTATGGTACTTAAAACCTTCCTGATTCGCCACCCATTTCATTACTCTTGTGATATATTCCATACAAATTACAAATAACGATGGGATATTGGATCCTCTTGCATCAAGCCTTTTTTGCCTGCAATGCTACCATACACTCCAGCATTAAGTGCTATGTTGTATTGTGTAGTTGACACACATTCCATTATCCAGCCAACGAATTTCTGGGGAAAATTAAGTCCATGCAACGTTTCTTTCACAAATTCCCACTTCACCCTGTCATATGCCTTCCTTAGATCAATCTTTATGAGACAACTCCGTGTAGTATTCTTCCTGTTATATAATCTGATCAAATCCTGACATATCATTATATTTTGTACAATAGATCTGCCAGCCACAAAAGCACTTTGATTATTGAATATTATTCCTGGTAGTACCCTCTTCAACCTATTACACAACATTTTGGAGATAGTTTTGTATATAACATTACAACACGATATTGGTCTAAAATCTCCCATCGATGCAGCATGACTACTCTTTGGGATCAATGTTATTGTGGTTCTATTCATACCTGTAAGTAGTCTCCCCGTATTGAAAAATTCTAGCACCCCTTCCACCACATCCTCACTTATTATTTCCCAATTATCTTTGAAGAATTGGCTTCCATACCCATCCGGCCCTGGTGATTTGTTCCCATCAATCCCCCACAGTGCTTCCTTTACTTCCTTTTCTGTAAACTTTTCTTCCAGCATTGTTCTATTATCCCGATTAACTACTGGCCCTCCATTTATTATTTCCCTGTTGACATGCGTTCTTCCGTCTGTCGCTTGCCACAATATCTCACTATAATAATCAATGAATGCTTTGTTAATTGGTTTTATCCTTGTTTGTTGTATTCTATCTTTGTCATTTATCACAAATACTCTATTCATATCCCTTCTTGCTGTGATAAAATTTTGTATTTTGGTCACCCTCCTTCTGCCATTGTACCTTTGCTTTTTGCTTCAGAAACTGCTCTCTTGCCTCTTTCAATTTCTCATATTTCTTTGCTAGTTCTATATATTTCTCTATCAGCATGTAATTTTGTGGATTCATCTGGAGGTCTACTTGACACTGTACCAGTTCCTCCCTTGCAATCTCTGTTTTCTTCTCGATATCCCCAAATCTTTCTTTGTTCAACTTTATCAATACTTTCTTCAATTTATTTAGCTTTCCTATTAATTTGAACATTTTCCTACCCTTTATTCTTTCTTCCCAGCTTGCTTTAATTTTGGTTTTATATTCTGGCACCATTCTCCACATGTTAAAAATACCTGAATTGCTTCTTTCCAACTGCTTGTTCCTCTTCCCAGCTTATAATTGCAGGACAATGGTCATATATCCCTTCATTCATGTAATGAACTTCTGATGCTGGCATTTGTGTAACCCATTCCACATTCACCAATACCCTATCAATCTTACTCCATACCCTATCTTCCCCTTTCTGGTTATTATTCCAAGTGAAAAAAAATCCTAATGACTTAAGATCATGTATCTCATATTCATCAACGCATTTCCTAAAGTCTCTTATTTCTACCATTTTAACAGCCCTCCCTATCCTTTCATTAATATTCAACACACAATTAAAATCCCCCATTACTGCCCAAGGTCCACATATGTTATTCTTGATTCCAATTTTTTCAGTCCACACAGTCCTCCTCATAGCTTGATCATTATACCCATACACCATAGTAACATTAAATTTAACCCCCGCCCCTCTATGTTCAACTCTACTATGTATAAGTTGTCCTGTTACCACCTGCACATCAACAATGAAAGTTTCTGGCTTCCACAGATCCATAGTCTACCTCCCTGGTGAGCTACCAGATTAGTAGTAAAAGCCCAGTCCTTACATAGATTAAGAGCAGCCCTACTTGCTTTTTCCCTCTTAATCCTAGTCTCCAGGAAATCAAACAGTTTAATTTTTGAGTTATGCAGAAAAATCTGCATCTCTTTTTGTTTAGCAGTCCTGTTTAATCCCCTGGAGTTCCAGAACCCAACCCTATCCATTTAGGATGGGGTCTCCCCCATTTATTACCCCTGCTAATCTTTTACTAGTTTCTCATTTGTCTTGAAAAACGGTCTGACCTCCTTGTTCTTCCTTCTCCAATGCACTAAATGAATTAGTAGTTTCAACCCAGACTCGTTTATGTTGTTGCCACGTAGTTCCTTCTCTTCCATATCCCCCATTCCTTTCTATTCCTTTGACCTTCTCTTGTACAATTTCCTTCTCATTATTCCTTTTCTTTTCCTTATTTCCCTCAATCCCAATTATCTCCCCTTGTTGTTCATCTCCTGTATGTCTTCTACAATCACTTATATCATGCCCAAAGTTTTTACACGTGCCACATAATACCAGTTTCCATTCATACTCCACTCTTTGATTGATTATCCTCCCTACTTCATTCTTGAACATTATCTCTGTTGGATACTCTTTGTTTAGGGGTACCTTTATCAGCACTCTTGCATATGTCAGCCTCTCCTTTTGAGTTGTTACTCTGTCTGCTTTGAGTGTATTTCCAATCATCCCTGCTAGCTTTGTCAATGCATTCTTCCCCCAATATTTGATATCTAATCCCACTAATCTAACCCATATCGGTACTTTATCCACCCTTTCTTTTGTTACATCAATGTCTGGCTTCCATGGCTTCACTACTACTGGCTTTTTATCGAACATTTGGGCCCCTTCCTCCACCGCTTTACCTCGATTCTCACCATTACCAAATCTCACCATGAATACACCCCTATTTACCTGGGCTACTTTATCCACTCCTAGTTTCCTCCATATTCTTCTGAAATACCCCTCCATTATCGTTTGTGGTGGATTTGAGCCTAGTACATAACAGACCACCGTTGTTCCCCAATATTCCACCTCCTCATGTATGCCCTCACTTGTTATTTTCACATTTTTGCTCGGGTTATCCTCTCCCAGTAGATCTAGTCCTTCTTCCTGTGGCTTTTTCCCTACAATGCTACTCCATGTACTTCCTATTGAGTGACTTCCCCCCTTTTCCTCTTCTACTTGGTCCGGCCACGAGTTCTTCCCTGATACTTCCGATCTTCCTGCACTATTTGGACTACTACCTTCTATTGTTTCTGAGTATAGTGGCAACTGGCACAATTCCTTGTAACACATTAATACTCTTTGTCTTCTTCACATTCGTTGTTTGTAGAATCCCTTTCATCCCCATAGTCATCTGTATTTTGACCCCCAGATCCGTTTGCCCTCCTCCTCCAGTCTTCGATTTCCTGCCCATTCAGCTAGTCACTAAGAGAGAATCGCATTCTAGAAGGGAGAATGGCTTCTTAATAATCAATTTCTCTTTTGTTGTTCGTCTAATTTATTGATAAGTAAAAAAAATGAATTTTCTAAATTGAACCAATGAGGGTTTTGAAGGTAATTACTCAGTGTCCAAGAGTAGACTATAAAATCCGAGATACCCTAATTTGCTTCATCATTTCATTCAATTTTTTAGGAGAATATCTTGGCAAACCAAAAAGAGACATTCGAGCCAGTAAAGGAAACACTATTGTGCTTCTTCATTCAATCCAACTATTAAGTGAATAACTCAGTGTCCAAGAGGAATATAAACACGACGAAGAGGATATCGATTCACTTTCTCATTTTATTCAATTCAGTTTTTCTCATTAAGTCTCGTACTATGTAGGACTCAAATTATGTGATGGTGAGTTTGATTTTATTCAAATCTCATTTTCTAATTTAATCTATTTTCTTGGTTCTGAATTTATGGACCATCTTTTGTTTCTTAATAATTATCCTGCTCAATTTTATAAAAAGAAAAAAAAACTATATTCTTTCTTGATTCAAATTTCTAGAATTGAGCAAAATTAATTTTATTAGTTTTTCAACTTTGAACTAATTAGCATGGAGGAAAGATTTAACTTTGAGTGGGCATGTGTAATTAATTCAATAAATTTGATGATAGATCTTGTCTTTTGTATTTTATAGTATAGAACGTTCAATATGTTCGAATTACAAAAGAAAGAGAAAGAATAACCAGAAATCTAAAGAACTCCATGAATGCAAATTTGGAAAGAACCAAGAGGGTACATAATTCATTAACTTTACATTTTACCATTGTCTCTTATTATTATTAAGTAATTATTTTAAAAATTAATTGGAGTACTAGAGGTCAAATTTAAGTAGTGAAAGACTTATATCATAATTGTACTAGTTGAATCATGTTTTAGTTTGATTCGATGAAGAAGACTCTTAAATTTTGATTGAATATGAAAGGAGTCGACAAGAACTCAAGAAATTATGTATTTCTTTTTTCATCTATTTTGTGATTAAGGTACTAAGAAGGATGTGTATTCTATATTTTTCTCTCTTTATTTTTTGTTTCTCTATTAGATTTTTTAATTTCATTTTCTATGAATTTTCAATTGTCTTAAGTCTGTATTGAGCAGAAATTAGTTATTTCTGACTTTGTTGAAAATTTGTTATTTACTAATTGAAGTTCCAAATATACAGTTGGTTACTTAAAAGGAATTAAATTTAAACATTAAAATACACCCACCATTTTTTGTTTTTCCTCATATTTTTACAAGTTTATTTGTAATGATTGTATTTTATTACTTATTACATGCTATTTCAATTACTTTAACAAATCGATAAATAAATCACACAACAAACACGTGTAATGTACGTGTCCAGAAACTAATATTTTTAAATATTAATTTATAATTATTATATTTTATTACTCATTACACACGTGTTTTCATAGAATTTTAATTAGGATTGGACATAAATACCGAAACAATGAAATACCGAATCAAACCGATTTTTTTTTATTTTTCGATTCATATTTTATGTAACTTAGATTTTTTGGTTTGATTTTCCGTAACATAATTTTTGTAGTTCGGTATCTCGATTTAACTGAAATTTATGCACTGCTATACATACTATATTAGATATTATTTAATTATCTTTTATTTCCTTTTCTGCCTATAGCACACACTTAGCAGTTAGCCCTTAGGTTTTCATTCCAAATTTTCTAGTTTGAGGTATTTCATCCTACTAATAAATCGAATCGAACAGAATTACAAAATACTGAATCGAACTGGATTAATCCGGTTAGGAATTCAGAACAACAAATTCAAAAACTAAATTTGAATCGAACTATCAAATGTCCACCCCTAGTTTTAACTGTTCTAACGTATGTATAAAAAGTAACTAAGGACTCACGTGTAATTCATGTGTCCAAAAACTAGTTAATTTAAAACTCAGAAAGTCCATATCATTGAAATTTACAAGTCGTTCTTGTCTTTATTGATAAGTACCAAATTCAATGGTCAAAATTGAACAAATGAGGTTTCAAGGGAATAACTCAGTTTCCAAGAATAAACTATAAAACGTGAGATACCCTCATTGATCACTCATCATTTCAATTCAATTTTTTAGGAGAATATCTTGGCGTCCAAAAAGAGGCATTCGAACCAGTAAGGAGACCCTATTGCACTTCTTCATTCAATTCAATATGTTCGAATTACAAAAGAAAGAGAAAGAGGATGTCAATAATAACCAGAAATCTGAAGAACTCAATGAATGCAAATATGGAAAGAACAAAGAGGGTACATAATTCATAAACTTACATCATACCATCGTCTCTTATTCTCAAGTAATTATTTTTAAAATTAATTGGAGCACAAGTGGTCAAATTGAAGTAGTGAAACACTTGTATCATTATTGTACTAGTTGAATCATGTTTTAGTTTGACTCTATGAAGAAGACTCTTGAATTTCGATTGAATTTGAGAGGAGTCGACAGGAACTCAGAAAATTATTAATTATGTATTAATTTTTTCATTTATATTGTAATGGTTAAGGTTTTAAGAAGGATGTGTTGCTATATTTTTTCTCTCTTTATACTTTGCATGTTTTTTCTCTATTAGACGTTTTTCTATGAATTTTTTATTGTCCTAAGTCCTTGTTGAGCTGGAATTAGTCATTTGTGACTTTATTGAAAATTTGTTATTTACTAATTGATGTTCCAAATTTACAGTTAGCTACTTAAAAGGAATTAAACTTAAACATTAAAATACACCCATCATTTGGTGGTTTTCCTCATATTTTAAAAAAATTATTTGTAATTATTGTATTTTATTACTTATTATATGGAATTTTAATTAGTTTAACAAATTGATAAGAAAATCACACAGCACACACGTGTCCAAAAACTAGTATTTTTAAAGATTAATTTATAATTATTGAATTTTATTACATATTACACGCATGTTTTTATAGAATTTGAATCAGGGCTGGACATAAATACTGAAAAAAACAAAATACCAAACCGAATCAATTTTTTTGATTTTTCGATTCATATTTTCTGTAACTTCGGTTTTTCTGTTTGATTTCAGTAACATAATTTTCGTATTTCGGTTTAACAGAAAATTATGCACTACTATACATACTATATAAGATATTATTTAATTATTAATACTTTTGTTTCTTTTTCTCCCCATAGCACGCACTTAGCATTTAGCCCTTAGGTTTTCATTCCAAAATTTCAATTCCAATTTCTTCTAGTTTGAGGTATTTCATCCTACTAATAAATCGAACTGAACCAAATTACAAAAAATCAAATCGAATTGGATTAATCTGGTTAGGTGTTCGGTACAACAAATTCAAAAACCAGAAACCAAAAAAATCGAAATAAAAAAAATTGAAACTTGACCTAACTATTGAATACCCACCCTAATTTTAACTGTTCTAATAGATCTATAAAAAGTAACTAAGGACTCACGTGCAACACACGTGTCTAGGAACTAGTTTATTTAAAACTCGAATAGTCCATATCATTGAAATTTAGACATCATTCTCATCTTTATTGATAAGTAGCAAATTTGAATTGTCAAAATTGAACAAATGAGGTTTCAAGGGAATAACTCAATTTCCAAGAGTAGACTATAAAATGCGAGATACCCTCATTCACTTCATCATTTCAATTCAATTTTTCAGGAGAATATCTTGGCGTCCAAAAAGAGGCATTCAAATCAATAAGTGAATAACTCAACGTCCAAGAGGAATATAAATACGGCAAAGAGGATACTGATTCACTTTCTCATTTTATTCAATTTATTTTTGCTTATTAAGTCTCGTACTATAAAGGACTCAAATTATGTGAAAGTGAGTTTGATTCTATTCAAATCTCATTTTCTAATTTAATCTATTTTCTTGGTTCTAAATTTACGAATCATCTCTAACCGATATGTGGTTCATCTTCGTTTAGCAATGTTTGTACTCACTTTTTTGTTTTTCTTGAATTTGTGATAAAATTGATTTATTCCACAACTCTTTTTGTTCAGTATGCTTGAATTACTAAAGAATGAGAAAAAGATGCAAATAAGAACCAGAAATTTGAAGAATCGAGAGTGTACATAGTTAATTAATTTTACATCTTATCATTGTCTTGTATTAATTAATTATTTTTAAATTTTATCCTTATCATTAAGTAATTGTTATTTAAATTAATTGGAGTACTAGTGGTCGAATATAAAATTTCAACGTAACATTTGTAAAATTAATTTGGTAAAGTAAATACTTTATTAATATCATTTGTAAGGAGAGTACAAAATACAAACTAAACAAATATAGAAGCGCGAACCGAGTAATTCAAAACTTTCGATCAAAGAGGAAAAAGATGTAGAGTACTACCATGTGCAACAAGGAGTACCGGAGAGTAAATGAATAGTTCCAATATTATTGACTTCATCATTATGGTAATTTTCGTATCTTCTGTTTATCTAATCATGTCCCTTTTTTTTTCTTTGTTTTCAATTTATGGTTCATCTCTAATCAATTTTGGAAGATTATAATTAATAAGATTAATGGAAGCTTGTTTATTTTTCACCATAGCTTAGAAGCTATATTTCTTTTCCTTTTTTTTTCTCATCTCTCAAACATGACATATTTCGATTAGTCTCTGGGCACGTGCTTTGCACGTATATCCTATATTCATTATCACATAAAAAAAAAAATTAAAAAATATTATACAATAAAACCACAGTTCAAGGTACGCATTTATAATTTACAAAATATACAACGAAAGTTAGATATTAGTACTCTGTTTTTTTTTCTTCATAAATATCACAATTATAGTAAGAAAAAAATTAATAATCCTACAACAGAAAAAGAATAAAATAAAATTAGCATAACAAGATAACTTTAACAAAATATAATTTAATATACTCTATTAAGAAAATTTATATTGTACAAATATATTTTTATTATGATATATAACATGAAAGGTGTCTAAAATTTAACATCTATCAGATGTTCAATAAAAACATTATAAAATAACGATAATTAAAAATTAAAGTGGTCTAATAATTTCTTATTAAAGTAATCTAACAATTTCTTAAAGTTCAATAAAATAGATAGTGTTGCTTTATGAAAATATGCATAAACAAGAGTAGACGGTTTCATGAATATTTATAATAAATAATGGGAAAAAGCATTTCTGGTAAAGCTACAAATATATACATGGAGACCTCTTTCAGCCTCAAATATGTTTGAAAATATAATTGATTACCAACAAAGTAGAAATAAACTAATTAGATATATAAGCAATTAAATTGTAGCAATTGGCAGTAATAAGCTTTTTTTAAACGAAAAAATATATATTTACTTTGAACATTTTTGCTGGAGGTGAGCAAAATACAACAAACAAAAGAGTAGATTGTTGTGGACAAAAAGGAAAAGAACCAAATGACTTTACATTTTGACATCTTACTTATATAAAGTGCAAATTCAAAGAGTATTGTAACAGTAGAAACTCAAAGGACAAACAGATAATATTGAAAATGTGAAAGATGACAATTATGGATAATTATTACCTTCATTTAATCAATCTAAAATATAATATTCAACTTATATGCACTCAATATCAGATATTACATCAATTTTGTTGGGATACAAAAATATTATAAATTACATTATGTATTCTACATGTATATTCCATAATTGATAATGACTTAACTTTTTAAAATTGGCAAAGATTTTTGGGGAATCTACTCACATGCGACAAACAGTCAAATCTAAATTGAACTTTATTCCTCTTTTCTTTTCTCGCGAGCAGGAAGCACACTAGTAATGTGTGTTGCGTGATTCTATTGTGTTATAATAAAATACGATGGTAAACTTTAGTTATTATAATAACTAAGAGTAAATGTCCAAATTTTGTACAGAAAATGAATGTGCTTAATTTTGTCTTTATTACTTAAACATAAAATGTTAAAGGAATATTTTTTAAATCAAAGGACAAAATCGGAATCCATCTTTCAAGTAATATATAATGATTATTTTATTTTAGACAATTAACTTATTTTATTGATCAACCAAATGAGAATTACAAATCCCAATTAGTTAGCTTTGTCAAATGCAGAGAAAAAACCTCAATCCATACCACCTTCCTAGTCTCCCAACATTTATTTATTTATATACACTCTTTCCATTGCTAATTTATATAAATGGACTCTACCAGAGATATCTTATCCGTCATTTTAGTATAAATGATGAGATAAACAATCTTGAAACTAATTATTTGTTTAAAAAGTCAAGAGAATTACTTGCAATATTGTTTCTATGATTTTAAAACAAACAACCAAATTAAAAACGTACAATTTATTTTTTTTGCAATCCTAATTCTAATGTTGTTTTATTAGAAAATAGATTTTAGACTGGTTTTAAGAGTCGCCACAAATAAAAACAGAAAATCTAGTGAAAATAATTAAGGGGGTTCGAGATTCATATTAGCATTTCAGGAAGGATTTGAAAGCACCCGAAATGCCCGCTAATATGCAGTTATCCGGTGATCAATTATCTGGCTAAAATAATTTTAACTTAACTTGACTTGCAAAATTGAACTATTTTGTTAGCTAGGACCATTAAAGAAAATGTTGAAATATTATCTAAGAAAAATATTTTGTAAACTTATTTATTTATTTTTAAGTCAAGAAAGAGACGAATAATTTAGTTAAGTGATTAATTCAAAATTGGTGTCTTTTGGGGATTTGAATTTTTTTAGAACCTTAAGATTAAGTAACAGATATCGGCAAGTAAACAAACACAAATAAGATTTGGGCCTTTGACCCATTTGAGTCACCTGCACCTGTCCTAACCTGTCCTAAATTTTTAACATAAATAATAATAATAATTAAATAGGCTTAGGCCCAATAAATGACAAAAATACAAATTTTCTTTAAAGAAGAGTGGGCCTCTTTAAGCCCAATCTTTTCAATTTCTCGATATGTTGCTTCTTTCATCTTCGAGACCTGTTCGTCGGTTTAATGGCTGGTTGACTCGAAAAGGCAAAATTAAGGCCTTTATGGCTCTCCCGAAATGCAAAGAGAAGAAGAGGTTCGTAGTGAACTCGGATAAATTTCACACGTAGCAAAAACAAATAAGATACATAAGTAATACTCACAATAATTCGTAAGATGAAATGAAGCAATAAGACGCTTTTGGTACAATAACTTGCCAGCATGCTTTCAAAAGAATACAAATTCTTAAATTCAACTTGCATTCAAGGAAACTAAATGCATTCAACATCTTCTAAACACGCAGCAAAAACAGGGACCCTATTTCGACAAATATGGGCGGAGTAGTATCTAAGTGATCAACAAGCAAACCGGCAAAAATCGGAACGAGTATAACTTAGCCGCGAAGTCTTGATGAGCACCATAAATAGAGGAGACCAGATTAAACAAGCGGTAAATCATTCTCTTTTTTTTTTTTTGAAAACGAGATATAAGCATATCAGTTTCAGAAAAGATTATCATGAAGAGGAAGATTCAAGCTTGACCATATCGGACAAAATCAGTTCACCAACAACAACGACTATTTTATGACTCAATATTCATTAGAATCGGAATAAAAAATACCTCTTCTTGACGAACAGGCACTACGATCCTTACTCCACAAACTCGAATACGCACAATGAACAAGAATTCCGGGCAGAAGCTCGGACTCAAAATACTGAAACTAGCTCTCTTTTCTTGAAGTGTATTTCGTATGTATTTTAGCTATTTTTACTTGAGCTATTCTAGGTATTTTCGCTCAAAAATCCCCACCCTTACAAATGAGAAGAAGAGACATATATATATATATATATAGGGGAAATTCTAGGATTTACGACTTTTTGGGGATAAAGGGGGAAAATTCGGATAGGAGCAGGGGCAGAAACAAAATTCTCCTCCAAATTCAAAATTCAAAATCCTTTTCAAGGAACAGGGAGACACTAGGTTCGGTATGAAATTTTCTCCAAAATCCCAGAAAATCCGGACGAGGCAGCAGGGCTGCTGCGTATAGCTGTTGACATATTTGGACTGCTGGTGCTTTGACGTTTCTGGTTTTTACTGAAGAAGAAAGAGAAGCAAGTGGGGTCGTTCGGCTACTGTTGCTGTTGTCGGTTCTGCTGCTGCTATCGTTGAAATTAAAAGGGAAAAAGGGGATGGGGCCGGGTCAGGGGGAATTGGGTCGGTTTGGTGTTGTTTTCTGTTGTATTGTTATTGACTGCTGGAATTTGGGATTGGCTGAAGGGTATGGGAATGGAGATTGAAAAAAAATGAGATGGGCCGCTGGAATTTACAAATAGGGCCCAAGTTAGTTTATCATAAATGGGTTAGTGTGAAGTAAGGGGAGGGTAAATTTGAATGGACAATTTGACTCATTTGATTAAAATTATAGCCAATTGAATTTAAGAATTTAGCCAAATTGAGCTTAATTGGTGATTTGGCTAAAAACTAATTAAAACGAATTAATATAAATTGATTAATGAACTTCTTAATCTTAACAAAATAAAATTATTAACTTAATTATAAACTAATTAACTCAAAATATAAGCTATTAATTAATTAAACTAAACAACCAAATATTTAAATAAAACTAAAATCTTTTTGAGAAAATTTTCAGACATTCATAAAATATACTAATTAGACACATAATTATATAAAATATCATATTTATTATTTTAAAATTTATAAGAGTGACAAAACTACTTAAAATGACTTGAAAAATATTTTGAATTTTATAAAGTCAATTATTTCAAATAATTTAGAATTTAGGAAGCTCGATGATTAATTTATATTGTGGAGGTCCAAAATCGGGTGTCAACAAATGTTATAAGGAAATGGAGAGGCAAAAAGTTTAGCCGCCAGTAAGAAGATGATTTTGTCGAAAAAAAGTATCAATTCCTCACGAAATAATGTTTATTCTCATGGCTTTCTGTTAAGTCGTTAATGTATGTACGTTTCTACATCCTGTAATTCTCTTGTACTAGATTCAAATTTTGTGGATATCCATAGTTGTCGTTCTATAACCTGTCCTGATGGGACAAAATTCATTATGCATGAAGCAAGAGGAGTTTGTTACACTATTGATTAGCAAAAGAAAGATGGACTAACCTCTACTTTCGACCTTGTTCAAATTGAGAGTTTTGATGAACTCCCCTTCAATATCCCGGTAGATTCTTATTTGAATTGTGTTAATGGTTTATTTTGCATTTGAAAATCATTATCTATGCAATCTGCTACAATTTTAAACGCCAGTACAAGAGACATGAGATTTCTTCCCAACCTAAATGATGATTTTTATCCCCTTCACTATTCGTTAGGTTGTGAGGCAGAAGAAAAGAAGTATAAAGATTTATTAAATGGTGCGAGTATATATGCACCTCATTTTTAATGAGAGATATATCACACTCTAAATGACAAAGTTGAGGGATAGATTTTCTCTTTTTCCCTAGTAAATTTCTTTGCTTAATTTGTGTCATACATACCTCATCAAAATTATTGAACAACAAAACAAGCAAAGATTTCTTGATTTCTTCTCTACCGAGTTACAAGTTTTGAATGTTTTACTGCAAAAATGGGCTATACCGACTTGTCCATTGACTTGAGAATATAAAGTTTGCAACTCAAAATTTGGCTGAAAGTGACAAACTGACTTCCTCATAATTGATTACTCCAAAGCAACAATAGTAGATTTTTCTTTACTTAATTTGCAGTTCACAATATACCTCATTAAAATCACATTCAATCCATCACATCTATTGGTGATTTACAGTATTTTTCTATTTGAACTTAATGAATCAGTCCCACCAAAAATTGAAGTGATTCTTTTTATGGAATTTCTGTTTTACCTTTCAAGTCAAGGTGCATACACATCTAACACTCTTATATTAACTAAACAAACTTTTTTTTTGAATTTTCCAATCAATTGTTTTGTCAATGCCCATACATCTCCATATACTGTTATAGACTTTTCTTCTTTTTGTTTTTCTTCTAAAAAATTAATTGATTAACTAATTATTTCCTACTTGACTACCATTAAATTAAAGTTAATCTCTACGATGCATTATACTACGTTATGTAGTATTGTATAATACTTTGGTAAGACTAATAATGTGTAATAATTGGACCAAAACTACCGCAAAGACTTGAAAATTGTGAAATTTTCGTCTACTAAAATATCAAACAAAATGCATTATAAGTGATTGATTTTTTATTTTGTAGCTTTTATTTGCCATGACTCGTGCATTAATTTGGGAATATGTAAATTCATTAGAAGTACTATTAGAATATAAGTTTGATCATAGTTAAGTTAATATTCAATCAAGTGTATAAACCAAATAACACTCTTATATATATTCTAACTAATCAAATAAAAAATTATTTTTGACTTGACATGTTTTTTTCAGGGTCTGTACACCAAGAAATACTCTTATCCTAGCTAATCAAAAGTTTTAAGAATCTTTACCTTTAGGTCAAGTTCTATACACCAAGTAACACTCTTATCCCAACCAATCAAAATTTTTAAAGGATTTTTTATTTAAAATTTTATTATCAAGGTCTATACATCAATCAATGTATTCTTATCCTAACTAATTGAACTCTTTTAATTTATTGGCGTGAAAAGTTTTTGTCAAGGCATATACACTAATTAAGACTATTTGACTGTGGCTTTGAGAATAATTTAAATTAAATAAATAATTGTTTCCTATTGTTAAAACTGATATTCTCAATTACGTGTAAATTTTTTCTTTTTAAAAAAAGTGTCATTTTATTTTTAACTCTTTAATATTTTTATGTTTTATTTGATTTCCTTCCGTCTTTGGCATCTGTCCAAAATTAACTTATATTAAATATCAGAAATTTGGAGTTAAATTTGAAATCAAATTCAAAGCAAAGACATTGAAAATAAAATAAAGACATGTTGTGTCGCGTGTATAACACTGCAACTAATTGAATTGAGTTGCGTCTCAACGTCAGCACATAAGATGCAAAAAAATATAGAGGAAAAAAGTTTGGTTTGGGGGGGTGGGGGGGTAATAGGAACACTAAAAATATAAAACGTCTTTAAATTTCGGTCATAATTCAAAGAATACTAGTAATTTTTCCTAATTTAGATTGATTGGATAATTGTCCTCAATTGTTAAAGCTAATATTGTCAAGTCATTCTTGTGCATTGACTTGAGATTTCTCTTACTAGTTTCATTGTAATAAGTGTTTATTACCTCAAATATTTATTTAATTCATTTTTGGAAATTCCAGGTTTCAAGAGAAGCAAATTAAAGCATTTTGCCTTTTCTAGTTTATGATATTTCATCAAGCTGTGTTCGTGAACGTTTGAATATATACATGAGGTTCCTTTGCGGGACTTTATTTGTACACCCAATAAACATAACATTGAAGCATTCTTATTTTATCTCCAAAATCAAAAGAACACACTAAAATTATTAAATCCCATTCTAGATTATCAGAAAAGAAAAAAAAAAGTTGGCATTTTTGATGGAAGTCAAAGGTCTATACACCAACCAACACTTTTATCCTAACCTGTCACTATTGTTTCGGAATTTTGACTTGAAATATTTTTTTCTCACGGTCTATACACCAATTATTACTGATCTTATTTTGACTAATTAAACTTTTTTGAATTTTAGACTTGAGATGTTTTGAACAAAGTCTATACACTAATTAATACTCTTATAGACTCTTTCATCTTCTTTTTTTCTCTAAGAATTTTAATAGATATATTAATTATTTCTTACTTGACTACTATTAGATTAAATGACATTCGCACACATTGGGATGGTTACAATTTTTTTTGTCAAAGTCTGTACACCGATTATTATTCTTATAGACTTTTATTTCTCCTCTAAAAAGGAAGAGGATATCCGGTGCACAAAGCATCCCGCGTTAGCAGGGTAAAAAAAATTTAAACACGTGATCCTAGACGTCACTCAGAGACACTTAAGTGTTGTTCGAAAGCTCCTTTCACTTTTCTTTCTCTTAAGACTTTAATTGATTTAATAACTATTTCTTACTGTTAGACATAATATTCTCAAGGTGATTTTTTCTCCATTATGTCTGATAGTACTAATTTGACAAATGAGGTTATAATGCATAACAACGTGGGTCGGAACTACTTGTAGAAAGTTGGGATTATGACATTTTAAACTGATAATGTATCAAATAAAATTGTATTATTACAATTGTTTTCATAATAGTCTAAAATAGATTATTCAATGGAATTTCACCAGAAGATGTGATACGTAACTGACAACTCAAAAGTTGACTGGATGAGTTTCTTGGAATTGATTAGTTGTGGTAGATTTTTCCTTGCTTAATTTGTGATTCACAATATTTGTTTATTTGAACTTAATGAATCAGTCCCATCAAAATTTGAAGTGGTTTTTGACTAGATTTATTATTTACCTTTAAGTCAAGGTCTTTACACCAATTAACACTCTTATCCTAACTAAATAAGTGTTTTTTTAAAATTTTCAAATTAATCGTTTTTGTCAAGGCCAAAACATCAACATATATTTACTCTTACAAGACTTTTCTTTTTTGCTCTCAAAACTTAAATTGGTTGAAGAGAAAAGGATAATTTTATATACCCCTCAATTTTATTATTTAGATTTTATATATCCCTCATTATAAAAGTGAATCATATATACCCTATGATTACACAAATGACTCATTTATACTTTTTTCCTCTAATGAAAGTGAAAAAATTAATACTTTGGTAAGACTAATAATGTGTTATAATAATTTGACCAAGACTACTTGCAGAGACTTGAAAATTGTGAAATTTTCGTCTCCTAAAATATCAAACAAAATGCATTATAAGTGATAGAATTTTTCTTTTGTAGCTATTATTTGAACGTTTCTTTGCAATGACTCGTGCATTAATTTGAAAATATGTAAATTCATTAGAAGTACTATTAGAATGTAAGTTTAATCATAGTTAAGTTAATATTCAATCAAGTGTATCAACCAAATAACACTCTTATATATTCTAACTAATCAAATAAAAAAATATTTTTGACTTGATATGTTTTTTTCAAGGTCGATACATCAAGAAATACTCTTATCCTAGCTAATCAAAAGTTTTAGGAATCTTTACCTTTAGGTCAAGTTCTATACACCAAGTTACACTCTTATCCCAACCAATCAAGAATTTTAAAGGATTTTTTACTTAAAATTTTATTGTCAAGGTCTATACATCGATCAATGTATTTTTATCCTAACTAATCGAACTCTTTTTGATTTATTAGCGTGAAAAGTTTTTGTCAAGGCATATACACTAATTAATACTATTCGACGGTGGTTTTGAGAAGAATTTAAATTGCTTAAATAATTATTTCCTATTGTTAAAGCTGATAATCTCAATTACATGTAATTTTTTTTTTTTAAAATGTCATTTAATTTTAACGCTTTAATCTTTTTATGTTTTATTTGATTTCCTCCGGTCTTTGACATCTGTCCAAAATTAACTTATATTAAATATAAAAAAATTGGAGTTAAATTTGAAATCAAATTCAAAGCAAAGACATTGAAAATAAAATAAATAGAAACCAATGAAAGAAAAAAAAAAGAAGGTAAAAAATGAAGAGAAAATAAAATTATGTGTGTTTGAGAAGTTTTGAATACAAGGCAAAGAAAAATAAAAAAAACATAGTATGTATATTAACTTATTTTATATATCAAGCAAAGAAAATAAAAATAATATTTAAAAAAAAAACATATATACATGTGGTGTCGCGTGTGTAACTCTGCAACTAATTGGATTGAGTTGTGGCTCACGTCAGCACATAAGGTGCAAAAAAATACAGAGGAAAAAAGTTTGGGGGAGGTGGGGGGGTAATAGTAACCCTGTAAATATAGAGCGTGTCTTTATATTTCGGTCATAATTCAAGGGATATTTGTGGCTTTTCCTAATTTAGATTGATTAGATAATTGTTAAAGCTAATATTCTCAAGTCATTCTTGTGCAATGACTTGTGCATTGACTTGAGATTTCTCTTATTGTTAAAGTTGATATTCTCAATTACATGTAATTTTATTTTAAAAAAGTATCATTTAATTTTAACGCTTTAATCTTTTTGTGTTTTATTTGATTTCCTTCCGTTTTTGGCATCTGTCCAAAATTATCGTATATTAAATATCAGCAATTTAGAGTTAAATTTGAAATCAAATTCAAAGCAAAGACATTGAAAATAAAATAAATAGAAACCAATGAAAGAAGGTAAAAAAAATGAAAAAGAAAAAACAATTACGTGTGTTTGAGAAAGTTTTAAATACAAGGCAAAGAAAAATAAAAAACATAGTGTGTATATTAACTTATTTTATATATCAGGCAAAGAAATAAAATAATATTTAAAAAAAAACATATATACATGTGGTGTCGCGTGTATAACACAACAACTAATTGAATTGAGTTACGGCTCAACGTGAGCACATAAACAAAAAATATAGAGGAAAAAAGTTTGGGGGGGGGGGTTTAATAGGAACCCGTAAATATATATAGAGCGTGTCTTTAAATTTCGGTCATAATTCAAGGGGTACTTGTGGCTTTTCCTAATTTAGATTGATTAGATAATTGTCCCCAATTGTTAAAGCTAATATTCTCAAGTCATTCTTGTGCATTGATTTGAGATCACCACTCTTAACATATCTTCTTCTTATCAACTTCTTATGTAGGACTTTATTTGTACACCCAACAAACATAACATTGAAGCATTACACCCAACAAACATAACGTTGAAGCATTTTTATTTTATCTCCAAAATTAAAAGAACACGCTAAAATTATCAAATCTCATTCTAGATTATCAAAAAAGAAAAAAAAAAGTTGGCATTTTTGACTTAGAAGTTAAAGGTCTATACACCAACCAACACTTTTATCCTAACCTATCACTATTGTTTTGAAATTTTGACATGAAATATTTTTTTCTCGCGGTCTATACACTAATTGTTACTCTTATTTTGACAAATTAAACATTTTTGAATTTTAGACTTGAGATGTTCTTAACAAAGTCTATACACCAATTAATACTCTTATAGACTCTATGCTCTTATAGACTCTTTCATCTTCTTCTTTTTTCTCTTAAGAATTTTAATAGATAAAATAATTATTTTCTTACTTGACTACTATTAGATTAAATGACCTTCACACACATTGGGATGGTTACAATTTTTTTTTGTCAAAGTCTATACACCAATTATTATTCTTATAGACTTTTCTTTCTCCTCTAAAAAAGAAGAGGTTTTCCAGTGCACAAATCATCCCGCGTTAGCAGGGTCAAAAAAGTTTAAACACGTGATCCTAGACGTCACTCAGAGACACTTAAGTGTTGTTCCAACGCTCCCTTCACTTTTCTTTCTCTAAGACTTTAATTGATTTAATAACTATTTCTTACCGTTAGACATAATATTCTCAAGGTGATTTTTTCTCCATTATGTCTTATAGTACTAATTTGACAAATGAGATTATAATGCATAACAATGTGGGTCTGAACTACTTGTAGAAAGTTGGGACTATGACGTTTTAAGATTGATAATGTATCAAATAAAATTGTATTATTACAATTGTTTTCATAATAGTCTAAAAAAGATTATTCAATAGAATTTCACCAGAAAATATGATACGGAACTGACAACTCAAAAGTTGCCTGAAAGTGACTGGATGAGCTTCTTGGAATTGATTAGCTGTGGTAGATTTTTCCTTGCTTAATTTGTGGTTCACAATATTTGTCTATTTGGACTTAATGAATCAGTCCCACCAAAATTTGAAGTGATTTTTGACTAGATTTATAATTTACCTTTAAGTTAAGGTCTTTACACCAGTTAACACTCTTATCCTAACTAAATAAGTTTTTTTTTTTTTTGAATTTTCAACTTAATCGTTTTTGTCAAGGAAAAAACATCAACATCTACTCTTACAAGACTTTTCTTTTTTGCTCTCAAAACTTAAATTGGTTGATGAGAAAAAGATAATTTTATATACCCCTCATTATAAAAGTGGATTATATATACCCTTACGGTTGCACAAATGACTCATATATACTTTTTTCCTCTAATAGAAGTGAAAAAATTAATTCTAAATTAAAATATTTTGATACAAGGTAAGAAAATGTGTATTAACTTAATTTAAATACAAGATAAAGAAAAAAAATATTTTTTTTAAAAATAAATTAATTTTTTTTAAAATAATTAATTATATATATATATATATATATACACACACGGCAGGTGAGTGTGTACAAACACAACCAACTTGGGTGGTTGACGGTACCACATCAGCACAAAAGGTGCACAAAAATACGAAAAAATGTGTCTAGAGGTGATAGGACCCTAGTTAAGTTTAGATGTGTCTCTGAAATTTCGGTCATAGTTTAGGGGGGAGGGGGGGGTACTTGTGCCTTATCCCTTTATAAACAAATAACTTATTCTTAAAAATTACGCAATGAATATAAGTTTGACTGTGAAAAACCAATTCCAGCGTAACTTGTATTCAAATGACCCCTAACAGTCTTCTTAGAATTTCTCATGTCTTTCTTCATTCCCTTAGCGATCTAGTTTGAAATGGCATATTTGAACTCACAAGAGCGTGAAAGATTCATGAGTGAGTTATGTGACACAACCCTCTAAAACTACATCAAATATATATACATTAAATAGTCATAGTTGCAACCACTATGACTCCAACCATCACCATTCACCGACCAAAATTTATTACAAATACCTACCAAACTTTGACTACTATGCAAACAAATAGGACCACAAATATGAGATTTTTCCAATGATCAAATCATGCTTTAGCAGTCAACTCCCTATCTCTCTGTCAAAATAGCACAGAAATTTCAACTTGTATTATTGCTGTATTTAAGATCTAATCAAATTTGTATTACTATTGTATTTAAGAACTAATCAAACTTGTATTATTTCAGTCACTCAAAAGCTTAAGTGTCCGGTAAGTTTTATTATTTTCCAACAGAAGAGAGTTAGAGTCTGTTTGGATGGGCTTATAGCTTTCGACTTATAAAGTTAAGAATTACACTTAAAAAGTAATTGAACTTGGTTTTATAACTCAAAAGTCACTCAACTATTAGAAAGTCACCCAACTAATCTAAATGATTTTTTAATTAAGTTTTATTGAAATGAAAGTTTTATTTCAAGCTAAATTTCTAAGAAATAATAAGATATCCATTTTAACTATTTTAAAGAATTTTTTATTATCTAATTTATATGCACACATAATTTGTTTTAATTATTATCATAATTATGGTGTTCTTCTAATATAATTTTTTTTTATATTAGACGGTAGATTTAATAGTCTAAAAAAATTATTTGAGTAGATTTAATAGTCAAAATTGATTATTAAATATATTTTTATATCTTACACATGTTCGCAATAAGATATGGGAAGGAATGGTCTTCGGGAAAAAAATAATTACTTGATTGATAATGATGATGTGAAACTTGTGGAACTTCGTAAGAGTTCTAAAATGACGTTGATTAAAGAAAATCTCCCCAAACAACATGTTGAGGAACTTGTTTATCAGGGTAATATAACTTTCTGCAATATTAAATTTTTATTATTATTTCAATTAGAGAAATTTACAAAATCATATATAGCTAACTCGTGTTTAATAATTTCGTAGGAAGCATGGACACTCGGGATGAGATAGAAATTAGCTATAATTATGATGGTTATTTTATATTCTCCCCCTCTAGAAAATACATAAGTGGTCAGTTGATTAAAACAAGTATGGACATTGATTTTGTTAGTTACTTTGTTGGATGATTTAAAGAAACAATGTAAATTTGATATTTTAGAGAGGGACAAATTTTTTTTATTTGAGAGGTGATAGAACTATCAATGATTATGATGGATTAGTAGAATGTCGTGATGATTCAGATGTTAAAGACATGATTGTTAGTTATAAAATGCATAAAGGAAAGTCTTTCGAGATTTACACATTACCAAAGGATTGTGATATTGTTATAAGTACATCTCTTGAAGAAAGTATTCCTAGCAATGATGTGTCCGAAGAGGTTACAGTTATGGAAGAACATCAATCA
>JAJOOO010007829.1:0-38745 GCA_029582685.1 Solanum piurae | reverse complement strand
ACCTGAAGGCCCAGAGGCCGGAGTAGGCAAAGATGCCTCTGCAGGTATTGAATCAATATCTATTTCTGGGGATCACGAGTTCTTGGGATGTGATTGGATTATGGGCTAAGGTAGACAAATGGGTAATTGCAATTGATAGTAAATAGCTGTAAATCAGTGAATAAGCTAGACGTTAGTGGGGATAAATTTTCTTTCGAACAGTTTACCCCAAATCAAATTAGTTTCTCTCAAACACCAATGAGCAGCAATGAAGAACAGCCTTCGCTTTAGTCCATGCACTCTCTCGAGCTGAATGTGTGGAAAAGGGTTTAGGATTCACTCTCTTGAGCTGAATCCATGACAACCCAATACCCACATACCATCAAATCAGTAGTCTTGGTTTTAAAAGCTCGCTCTCGGGCAAGCCATAAACACGAAGTTATAATTGTATTTGCAACTACAACCCTTTAAATTAAACCACAATTACTGATCGAAATCACTTTTAAACAACATTTAAACTATCAATTAACAATACCTAGCATCTAAATCAACTCATAATCACACCCCATGAATTGGGGTTTTAGCTAGAAATCATAAAAAGATAGAAATCATTACCAAATTGTGTTTCCATCAACTGGGTACGTTTAATTTCGTCTTTACAAAGGTCAATGTTTAAGAATTTAAAAGTCCCACTTCCAATTTCTCAAAAATAGAAATCTTTAAGCTAAGGAATATATTGTCTCAATACTCTCAGTTCTAAAACTTCAAAAACTAATAATAATAAAACTTGGATACTAAACTAAGAATTTAAAAATGTATTTATAGTCTCCAAAAAGTGTTGCGAAGGACCATTCGGTGCAATAAGTCGAGATCGCTGATCCACTCGGTGATCTGCCCTTTGGTTAATTCCTTCACCTTTTTGGTTTGGCCTTCAACATCTTTAAGTTCTAATACTTTGGGCGATCTAGCACTACATCACGGAACCGTTCGGTGACTCGCCGACTGCTCCTTTCTATCACCGCCTTGATTTTCTCCTTCATGGCTTGGCACACTGGAACTTTAGGTGAGATCATGTCAACTCGGCGACTCACCGCATGGGTTAGGCTATCATCAGGCCTTATTTTCTTCGTTCTTTCAACTGCCTTGTTCCTTTTTGCTCATTAGTGTCCATGCTTTGTTCCTCAATCTAAATACCTGAAAATTAAGGATTTACTTCAGTTATTGGCACAAAATATGCATTTGAGGACACTAAATCTATTAAAATAAAGCCCTAAATGAGTACAAATTGTGGACTCATCAATAGGTCAGTCGGCCGGGTTAGTAGTAGGTTTCCTCATCAGCACACTCTACAGGGCGTGGACCTCAGACTTCAACAGGTAGAGGCAGAGGCGGAGGTGGAGAGGGAACATCTAGTTATGGTAGGGGCCAGAACCGTACATATTCACTAGTCGTCCGACACAACTCAGAGTCATCACCACATGTTTTGACAGGTGCATTGATTGTTTGCTCCCATTGTATTTATGCTTTGATAGATCCTAGATCTACTCTGTCTTATGTTACTCCATTTATTGTGGGGAGGTTATGTATAGTAGCAGAGTCATTAGATCGACCCTTTATTGTGTATACACGACTTGGTGAGTCTATTATTGCCAGGAAAGTCTATCGAGGTTGCACGGTAGAAATTATTGACTGTTAGCCTCTGTAGACCTGGTAGAATTAGAGATGGTCGATTTCGACGTCATTATGGGTATGGTCTGGTTAGCGTCTTGTTATGCTAATGTTGAGTGTCAGACAAAGATTGTTAGATTCCACTTTCCAGGAGAGGCAGTTCAGGAATGGAAAGGCGATATAGCAACTCCAAAAGGTAGGTTTATTTCCTATCTTAAGGCGAGGAGGATGATTACTAAGGGTTGTATTTATCATCTTGTCCGCGTTTATGATATAGATTCATAACCACCGACTCTTCAATCGATTCTTGTAGTTAATGAGTTTATAGATGTATTTCCAGACTAGCTCCTTGGTATCCCTCCAGAATGGGAAAATGATTTTGCTATCGATATGCTACCAGGTACACAACCCTTATATCCCTCCTTATAGAATGGATCCTACTGAGCTAAAAGAGTTGAAGGATCAGCTGAAAGACTTGCTGGATAAAGGCTTTATCAGGCCTAGTGCTTCACTATGGGGTGCACAGTTTATTCGTAAGGAAGAAAAATGGCTCACTAAGAATATGTATTGATTACCGACAGTTGAATAAGGTGACTATAGATAATAAGTATCCCCTTCCGAGGATCGATGACTTGTTTGATCAGTTACAAGGTGTTGAGTGCTTCTTAAAGATTGATTTAAGATCAAGGTACCACCAGATATGAGTTCGGGAGAAAGATGTTCCAAAGACAACTTTTAGAACTAGATATGGACACTTTGAGTTCTTGGTAATGTCTTTTGGATTAACTAATGCCCCAGCAGTGTTCATGGACATGATGAATAGTATATTCAGGCTGTATCTAGACTTGTTTATGATTGTATTTATTGATGATATTTTGGTGTATTCACGTTCAAAAGCTAAGCATGCAAATCATCTACGAACAGTCCTTCAGGTTCTTTCAAACCGAGAACTTTATGCAAAGTTTTCTAAGTGTGAGTTCTGGTTAGACTCTGTAGCTTTCTTAGGCCATATTGTATCAGATACATACATTGCGGTTGATACACAAAAGATTGAGGTCGTAAGGACTTGGCCCAGACCTATGACTCCGACTGAGGTTCAGAGTTTCTTAGGGTTAGTTGGGTACTACAGAAGGTTTGTAGAGGGGTTTTCTTCACTTTCAGCACCATTAACGAAACTGACTCAAAATGTAGCTAAGTTGCAGTGGACTGAGGCTTGCGAGCATAGTTTCCAGGAGCTGAAGGATAGGTTGACATCACCACCAGGTCTAGCATTGCCAGAGGGTTGAGAAGGCTATGCGGTGTACTATGATGCTTGTGGTATTGGGTTGGGATGTGTTCTAATGCAACATGGTAAGGTTATCGCATATGCTTCAATGCAGTTGAAAAATTCTGAGAAGAACTATCCGACCCACAATTTAGAGTTGGTTGCAGTTGTGCATGCGTTAAAGATCTGGAGACACTATTTGTATGGCGTTCATGTTGACATCTTCACAAATCATAAAATCCTTCAATATATCTTTAGACAAAAAGAGTTAAATATGCGACATCATCGATCACTTGAGTTACTGAAAGACTACAACGTGGATATTTTATATCATCCAGGAAAGGCGAATATGGTAGCCGATGCCCTCAGTCGAAGATCTATGGGTAGTTTATCCTATTTAGGTGTTGAGAAACGTGAGCTAATGCGAGAGCTTCATCAGTTAGCTAGCTTGAGAGTCATATTGCTAGAGGCAGACGATAGTGGGGTAACAATTCAGGACACAGCCGTATCATCTCTAGTTGTAGAAGTAAAATCACGGTAACAAGAGGATCCTAGCTTAGTTCAGCTCAGAGCCAAGGCTCAGGATCAACAGTCTTTAGCATTTGATATAGCAGGAGATGGAGTCCTTAGATATAGCGGTCGATTATGTTTTTTGAATGTTGCAGGGCTTCGACATTGGATTATGGAAGAGGCACATCATTCCCGTTATTCTATCACCCTGGTTCGATGAAGATGTACCATGATATTAAGGAGATCTATTGGTGGCACGGGATGAAGAAAGACGTTGCTGAGTTTGTGGCACAATGTCCTAACTGCCAACAGGTGAATATTGAGCACCAAAAGCCCGCTGGGCTAGTTCAGGAGATAGCCATTCCTTTGTGGAAGTGGGAAGCAATTAATATGGATTTTATTACAAGATTACCTCGATCGCGTTGCAAGTTTGACTCTATTTGGATAATTGTTGATAGACTAACAAAATCAACCCACTTCTTACCAGTCAGGGCTACTTTTACGGCCGAAGACTATGCAGGGCTCTATATTAGAGGGATTGTTAGGCTACACAGTGTCCCAGTATCTGTTATCTCTGATAGAAGAGCATAATTTACTGCCAACTTCTGGAAGTCCTTCCAGAAAGGACTGGGGACACAGGTTAATCTTAGTACAACCTTTCACCCTTAGACAGATGGCCAGGCTGAGCACACAATTTTGACACTCGAGGATATGTTATGGGTGTGCGCGCTAGACTTCAAGGGAAGTTGGGATGACCAGTTGCCTCTTATTGAGTTCACATACAATAATAGTTATCATTCCAGCATCGGGATGACACCTTATGAGGCTTTGTATGGGTGAAAATGTAGATCCCCCATGGGATGGTTCGAGGTAGGTGAGTCAGGTTTGATTGGACTCGACTTAGTACAACAGATAGCGGAGAAGGTTAAGCTCATTTGGGAGAGGTTGCTAACAGCTCAAAGTCGATAGAAGTCATACTCAGATGTGCGATGAAGGGACTTAGAGTTTTGTGTCGATGACTGGGTATTCTTAAAAGTCTCGCCTATGAAGGGTGTTAAGAGATTTGGCAAAAAAGGCAAGTTTAGTCCAAGATTCATTGGGCCATACCGGATCCTTCGGAGGGTAGGACGAGTGGCTTATGAGTTAGAATTACCTTCAGGGCTAGAATTTGCTCATCCAGTTTTCCATGTATTGATGCTATGGAAGTGCGTAGGAGACCCTTCTCGGGTTGTCCCAGTTGAGGATGTTCATATCACAGAGGAGTTGTCCTACGAGGAAACTCCATTTGCCATATTAGATCGGCAGGTCCGTAAATTGAGGACCAAAGAGGTGGCTTCGGTTAAAGTATTGTGGAGAAACAATAATAGAGAAGATGTGACATGGGAAGCTGAGGATGACATGAGGTACAAATATCCTCACTTGTTTCATACCCCAGGGTGATGGAATATCAGTTTATAATAGTTCAGTGAGGTTAGATACCTATCTGATTTTTTTTATGTTGTTGCTTATTATTATAATTGTCGTCGTTGTATATTTGCTCGCACTGTTATTGTGGAGCTATAGTGCTTAGCTATTTATGTCATCCTGTGAGACGCCTAGGTTAGAATTTCTGCGTTTCATGATCCTGGATAGTCATAATTACAAAGGATACTCTACCTAAATGTTGGCAACTCCTAAGGACTTAACCGCGTGACTCAAATTTTTCATGCGAGGTGAATGTTTCTAAGGGGGGGAGGCTGTAACACCCCGACTTTTTGAAATGTCTAAATTAACTCGTATCTTCGTGGAAAGACAAGGAGGGTGCATAATAAATTAAGAATGATGTGGTATGTCATATTTTAAGTGTTCAAGGTTTGTATCTCAAGATTTGAAGTTAGGTAAGTGGCAAAATAAAAGTTGGCGAAAGTTATCGTAAGTTCCTTTTTAAAGATTTCTCTGAAATTTGGGTCAAATGTCTCAAAAGTTTTCTCCCAATCTATAAGTAGTTATGGATCCCACAACCCATGAAATCGAATCTCTACGAGTGTAGTTTCCAACGCATCAAACAGTTTGTTCATAAGACTACATAATAGAGAGATATTCACATTTTTGCGAGACTGCACAAGCAAGTACGTGAGGTGGGGCCCTAGGTCGGTGGAACTTTTTATATATCATCTTCATAGACTTTTCTTCATTTTTCTTAGTGAATAACAAGAAAAATCACAAAACCCACTTCTAGGATCAACCAAATTATAGATTTTCTCGACTTAAGTCCTTAATGAAAGTTGTTCTACACGTTGAGCTTGTCATCATGGTATAATTTGTTTTATCGATTTCATAGTATATCATACTTTGGTGTTGGGACAACAAGGGTTTGGGCATATTTTAAGGTTTTGAGGTGTATTACAAACTTAAGATCAAGGTAAGACCCTTCTTTCATCAACTCTAGCTTTGTTAAGCCGAAAATAGCAATTTGTGATGGAAATACATATCTTTTATCAGATTATCATGGTATGTTCTATTTTTGTGTATTGATTATGGTCCTGCCTTGTTGTATTATCGAGGGGGTTATGAATAAAAGTCGTTAGGCCACGTGAATTCAATGAAAAAGGTATGTTTAGGCTATTCCCTTCTTACGATATATTTCATTAAAGCTTAGGAACAATGTAATTGGATTGTTATCATTTTTATACTTGTAGCCATTATTGTTGATTGTTGGCTACTCGAGGGAATATAATCCTTCCTTGTCGGGATTCTTATTTAGTTAGTAGCATCCCTATGTTGGACACGACTTAGAGGCTATTCGTATAGGTTGCTTATAGCTAAATTTCTCGCTTTTAACCTATTGGATTTTTATTGTTGCCATTGGGGCTATTGTGATTAGCAGCAGGAATGTGATCTATGCCTAGAAGGGCTATGTTCTGGATATAGGGCTATATCGATGCCTAGAAGGGCTATGAGTTGCCTACGGGGTTATATTGATGCATAGAAGGGCTATGAGTAGCCTACGGTGCTATATTGACGTCTAAGAAGGCTATGTGCTGCCTATAGGGCCATGTTGTTGCCTAAGAGGGCTACGAGTTGTCTATAATTTATATTGATGCCTAATAGAGTTATGTGTTTCCTACGGGCCTATATTATTGCCTAAGAGGGCTATGTGACTGCCTACGGGGCTAGGGGACTACCGATAAGAGTATATTGAGTGATTGGCACCTTATGGGATTTTGGGGGGCCGGGTAGGTGGTCTTGTGTGTTGTTTATACCTGCTGAGCTTATGGGGGCTTGGTTAGGTTGTTGTTTTATTATTTTTGATATGTTTAGATTTAGGAGCAGGTGAGTACACTTATCTTATCCTTGATTTATGTATCGAATTACTCCCAGTATATTAGGATACCTGCTCATGGTCTATTGCCTTTCATACTCGGTATATTATTTCGTATTGATTCCCCATTGCCTGGGGTTACTGCATTCATACCTGTACGTCCCGACAGACGACCCAGTAGACCTCCTCAGTAGAAGGATTGACTTCTATTCGATTGGCTAGTTCCTTTCCTCAGGAGCTGCCAGAGTTGGTAGGTTTGTTAGCTTTTGTTGTATATATTTTTATGGGTAGACTGGGCCCCTGTCCGGCCTTGTAGACTAGTGGGTGGGGTGTATAGCTACGTTATGGCCATGCTGGCCTAGTTTGTTGGTTTGTTGGTTTGTTGAAGCTTGTTAGTTGTTTGATGTATCATCTTGAAATATACATGCTTTTAGTTTTGGTATAGAGATTATGGTGGCCTCGACGGCCCAATCAGGACTTTTGTGCTAGTTGGATATTTATTTAAATGAACTCTTGGGAGTAGTTGTTTGTTTTCTTTATTACGAGTGGCTGCTATGCACTTGTAGCAAATGGTTCAGCAGAGTCGGCTCGAGCCTGAGTTTTGGCATTAGGAGCCAGTTGCACCCGTTGAATCTGGGGCATGACAAAGATGACATTCCAAAAATGGCTTTTCCAACTCGTAATGGTCTTTATGAGTTTTTGGTAATGTCATTTGGTTTGACTTATGATCCGGCGAAATTTATGGATTTGATGAATAGGGTGTTTAGACAATACCTTGACATGTTTGTGATAGTGTTCATTGATGATATATTGATCTATTCGAGAAGTGAGGATGAGCACATTAGTCATTTGAGGATTGTGTTGCAAATTCTCAAGGAACAACAACTCTTTGCAAAGTTTAGTAAATGTGAATTTTGGTTAAGATCCGTGGCTTTTCTTGGTCACATTGTTTCAAGTAAGGGTATTGAGGTAGATCCTAAAAAGATGGATGCGGTTAGGAGTTGGCCTAGACCTCTATCCCCTTCGGATATTAGAATTTTCTTGGGTTTAGCCGGTTACTATAGAAGGTTTGTCGAAGGGTTTTCATCGATTGCATCTCCATCGACGACATTTACTCAAAAGAAGGCTAACTTCATATGGTCCAAAGCATGTGAGAAGAGTTTCCAAGAGTTGAAGGAGAGACTTACTTACGCTCCGGTGTTGACTTTACCGGAAGGGACTGATGGTTTTGTTGCTTACTGTGATGTCTCGAGAATTGGGTTAGGATGTGTGCTAATGCAAAATGGGAAAGTTATTGCCTACACTTCAAGGCAACTTACGATTCATGAGAAGAATTATCTTACCCATGACCTTGAACTAGCGGCGGTTGTTTTTTCCTTAAATATTTGGAGGCATTATTTGTATGGTATTCATGTCGATGTTTTTTCACCGACCATAAGAGCTTACAATATGTGTTTAATCAAAAGGATCTAAATCTTCGCTAAAGAAGGTGGCTTGAGTTATTGAAGGACTATGATATGAGTGTTCTCTATCACCTCGGTAAAGCGAATGTGGTGGAAAATGCTCTTAGTCGGTTAACTACGAGGAGTGTTTCTCACATTGAGGAAGATAAGAGGGAGTTGGTTCGAGATGTTCATAGATTGGCCCGGATGGGTGTTCAGTTAGCAGAATCTACCAAGGGTGGTGTTATGGTTTACAATGGTTCAAAATCGTCTTTTCTGGAGGATGTGAAAGCCAAGCAAGGTCTAGATCCAACTTTTGTTGAATTGAAAGAAGTGGTGCTTAAAAAGTCGTAGAGGCTTTCTCCCAAGGGGGGATTGGTGTACTTAGATATCAAGGTCATTTGTTTGTTCCCAATGTAGATGACTTGAGGGAACATATATTGTCATAAGCCATAGTTATCGATATTCCATTCACCTGGGAGCCACCAAGATGTACCGTGACTTGCGGGAAATCTATGGTGGAATGGAATGAAGAAGGATATAGCAGGATTTGTGGCTAAGTGTCCTAATTATCAACAAGTGAAAGTTGAGCATCAGAAACTGGAGGTTTGTCCCAAGACATTAGCATTCCTACTTGGAAGTGGAAGATTTGAATATGGACTTCATAGTAGGGTTGCCTCGTACCCGGTGACAACATGACTTGATTTGGGTTATAGTAGATCAAATGATGAAATCAACTCATTTTATTCTCGTCAAGGCTTCTTATTCGGTAGAGGATTATGCTAAGTTGTACTTGAGAGAAATGGTAAAGTTGCATGGAGTGCCTTTATCCATTATCCCCGATCGCGATACCCAATTTACTTCTCACTTTTAGAGATCTTTCCAAAAGGGTCTTGGTACTCGTGTCAAGCTTCATATGGTCTTTCCCCACAAACCGATGGCCAAGCGGAGCACACTATCCAAACCTTGGAAGATATGTTGAGAGCTTGTGTGATTGATTTCAAAGGTAATTGGGATGACCATTTACCGTTGATTGAGTTTGCATATAACAATAGTTATCACTCGAGTATTGGTATGGCTCCATTTGAGGCTATTTATTGTAGGAGGTGTAGATCTCCCATAGGTTTGTTTGAAGTGGGTAAAGTTTCCCTAATAGGTCCTGAGTTGGTACATGAGGCTATGGAAAAAGTTCGACTTATTAGAGAAAGGTTGAAAATGGCTCAAAGTCAGAAAAAGTCATATGCCGATGTGAGAAAAAGAGATCTTGAGTTTGATGTTCATTATTGGGTTTACTTGAAAATTACACCGATGAAGGGTGTAATGTGGTTTCGTAAGAAGGGGAGGCTTAGTCCCCGTTATGTAGGCCCATATCAGATTTTGAGGCGTATTGATAAGGTTGCGTATGAACTTGAATTGCCTAATGAATTGGCATTGGTGCATCCGATTTTCCATGTCTCTATGTTGAAGAAATGTGTTGGAGATCCTACATCTATAGTTCCCTTTGAAGGTTTGGGAATTAATGAGAACCTTTCTTATTGAAGAAGTTTCGGTTAAGATTTTATACTGGCAAGTCAAGAAGTTGAGAAATAAAGAAATCGCTTCCGTGAAAGTATTGTGGAGGAATTAGTTAGTTGGGGGTACTATTGGGAGGCCGAGGCCGATATGATGTCCTGATATCCTCGTCTCTTTTTTTCTACCCCTACTCTAGCTTGAGGTAATGAGTTCCTCATGGTTTACTCTTTGTTTCGATGTCATGTATCTTAGATGTTCCCATGATTCCTCATTTTATGCATGTTCATGAAAATCTAGAATTTTGAAGGAAAATGAGTTTACATGATTGATTTTCCTCATGTCTATGGGAATTGGGTATGAGTTGCATATATACTTCATGAGATGATTTGTTGAACATGATTTAACTTGGAGTTGATGTTTCCTTCTCGGATCTGTGCTTTTATGTGATTGCATTGATGATTGGGTTGTTAGTTTCTCTCCTACTCTTTTCATGCTAGGTTGAGTTCCATTCGAGGACGAATGTTCCCAAGGGGGAGATAATGTAACACCTCGGATTCAGAGAAGGGAAAAATATTCATTTCTCAAAAATTCGGTGAAGTGACTCGAGAACGCTAAATGACTCGGCGATCCGCCAAGTAGAACTCCTCGCCTTTTTGGCTTCAATTCTGCAGTCAGTGTTCTGTAACTTTAGGCGAGCTGGATCGAGCTCGATGTTCCATTCATCGATTCACCAAAATGCATTCCCAGTCGCCGAGTTGGCTTAGTCCATAAGGCGACTCAATGGAACTTTCAGCGAGTTAAAGGCTCACTCGGCGAGTCATCGAGTGGCTTTTGGCGGGCTCCAGTGTTTGTTGTTTTCAGGTTTTAAGTCAGGGGATTTTGGGTATTTTCCTAATTAGTCTAGCCTAATACTATGTCATTTTACCTTTCACCTAAAGACCTACATAAGTGTTTTGACCCAAATTTCTCCAATTTAAATGATTGTCTCAAAATTCCTAAAAGAAGAACAAGTCTTCCTCTCAAAATATTTCTCTCTCTAGAAAACTTGAAGAAGAAGGTTTCAACCTAGGGTTTCAAGGCAAGTCTCCAATTTCACCATTGAAGGAAAGATTTTGGCATTGAGGTATGATAGTTTTCATTCATGGAGTTCCTAAATTCTCTTATTTTCAAAGTTAGAAATCCCCAATTGAGTTAGGATTTTCTTCAATTGTCATGGATTCTCTTGATTATTGATTTAAATTATTGAATTATGATCTCGTATGCATGAATTGATGAAATACTATGATTTTATGATGATTTCCCTATAAACTCATGTAAATCCCATGTTTTCCAATTTTGATGATGTGATGTGGGTTTTGAATTATGAAAGAAGAGATTATGAATTAAGCATGTTGTTATGAGAATATAAGTAAATGCTTTAAGTATGCTTTGAGAGTAAAGTATCAATTATGATGATTGGTGTTGTGCTGATTGAAAGTATTTCTCATAAACACATCAAAGCATGATTTGTGAAAGGACATTCTCACATAAAAGATTCTTAGGGTTGAAAGGTTTTCTCAACTAAACTATGAATCAAAGATCTTAGGAGATATTCTAATCAGACCTAGGTTGGATTGGTTACTTAATTATAATTTTCCATGGATGATTCATTACCTAGCTTGGATCGATTATTGAATAATACCTTTCCATGGATCTTAACTTGGATTGGCAAGATCACATGCCCTTCCATGGATACTGACTTAGCTTGGATTGGCAAGATGACGTGCCCTTTCATGGATAATGAGAACAGGTTAAGAAAATGACTACTTGTGGGAATTATGCTTAGCACTGAGAGGATATTGAGATGGAGGCTCTTTCATAGTACGTAGAGGTCGGGCTTCTAGTAGCAATCTCCTCATCCCTTACCTATGTGCCCCCTATAGGATGATTATCTAGATAGACATTATCTAGTGGATCCACAATAGCTAAAAGTTCCTGGTCCTTTCTTGGCAAGTAGGACACCCCTTTTCAGTGTGGGGTAGACACCAGATTCTATGTTTATACCTCACATGGTCTAACATGATTACACAAATATAAATAATCTAATATCTTAACTTTCTATTAATAAAAGAATCATTATTTCTAAATTTTTTTATCATACTATACATGCATAAGTACCCCCCCCCCTTCCCCAACCTATGCTCGAAATCCCAGAGACACACTTATACTATACTAAGGTCCTATTACCCCCCATCCGAACTTATTTTATAAATAATTTTCTAGCCTTTTTCGGCCTACGTGGCACTAACAACCAGATAACTTGAAAAATTGTCAACACGCGCTGGGCCTAGAAGATAGTGCCACGTAGGTTGAAAAGGGGTAGAAAATTATTTATAAAATAAGTTTTGGAGGTAATAGGACCTTAGTATAGTATAAGTGTGTCTCTGAGATTTCGAGTATAGGTTTGGGGGGGCACTTATGTATTTTCCCATAAAACTTACTAGTATTATAAAAAAATATCACTCCATTATGAATAAAAATAAAATTACTTTCAAATAGCTAAATAAAATATGATAATTTTGAGACATATGAAAAAATCATGAAGACTAATGATGAGTGAAAAGTAAAATTTCGCTATGTATTTTTACAAGAAATGTTACGTAATATATAATTACATTCACAGTGTTACCAAATAGTAAAAATGTGATACTACAACTTGTTATTTGATTTACTCGCAATCTTCGTATCTCTATAGATTAAAAAAACTATTAAGTATCATTCACTTATTCAAGAATTATGAGGGTCAACAATGTTAACTAAAGATTTTAACACATAATTTATGTAAGATCTGTTAGATGAGCCTCGAGCGTTGGGCGTGCTTAGGATGTATAGTTGGGCGTGCTTAGGACGTATAGTCGGGCGCTTAGGGCGTAAGTCTTTGTCACGACCCAGGGGAGTTGTAACGACCTGGTCTCGTTGTTATGGAAAATCCAGTGGGGGAAGGAATTTGGACCAGAAAACTTCTGAGTATTAACTTGGAAATTTCTAGCCTATGCCAGACTTGGACAAAATCTCAGATTGAGATCTAGGTCAATTTAGTAATGGATGGGAGATTAAATTATGACTTGGATCACGTGAGTGGATAACCAAGATGTTAAGGAGCCTGTATGGCTTTATGAAATTGAATTTGGGCGAGTAGAACTCACGAAACTAATCTTGGCGTGAAAGGGTAGTTTTAGAACGTCAAGGTTTGAAGGTGTGTTGTAAAATGGGAGCTTGAAACTCAAATTACGAGTTTCTGTCCCTGTGCAACCCGCTAAGTTGGAATTAATCCTGCTAGGGTGGGGCTGTTATGGCGGGATGGGGCCCGCCATAGTGGGACAGTCGCGACTTAAATCAGGGAAAAACCCCAATTTTGTTATTTTCTGCAAAACTTCATTCTTCATAGCTAAAGGATGACCCATGGCCGTTTCTTATCAGATTCCCATGAATTCTAGCACTAAAGGTAAGGTAATTACTCCCCTAATCCGTATTTCGATTCTTAGAACTTAGAATCTTGGGTAATTATTGTTGGGGGAGGGTTTTGGCCTGAAGTTAATGGTGGGAAAATCCCTAGTTGAACATTATGATCATGGGTTTGGCCTTGGGTATATAATTTTATTATTATCCAGGTAAATTAGACCTTTTTTAGTGGTCCTTGCATTAATTGCTTGTTTTAGATCAAGAACGAGCTGAAAGACTCCGGAAAGGGAAGGCTCACGTGTCTTAGGGGTATTCAGGCTTGATTTCGAGGTAGGCGATGGTTCGATTTCCTATTGTGCGATATATGTCGGTTAATTGCTTCATTGTATGTGTGCATGTATGTGAATGGGGAATGTGAATCAAATCTAATGAAATGATTATGTGAGAACATTTACATGCCTTGAACCTATTACTTGATTGTATGACTATGAGTACTGTTCATTGTGGGTGTGATTGTGACTGTGGTTGTGCTGACTGGATTGAGACACATATATTGGATAGGGTGTCACGTTCTGACATATTTATTGGACCAGGTGTCACATTCTGACACATATATATTGGATCGGGTGTCACGTTTCGACACACTAACAGTTTCGGTGTGGGTTCCATGAGAAGACCACTTGTGATTATTATATTCATATGTACCTATCATTGATATTGGGAAATTGTACATTGCTCCTAAAATGATAAGTGAATTATGTGTTCTGTATATGTGTGTTTACGATGATGTAATTACTTATGTATATTGTGCTTACTAGAGTAGCCGCGTGATCCTACTAGTACACTGTGGTTTCGTGTATTAATACTGCACTTGCTATTTCTTTTTTGAATAGAGGGCATCTTCAGGTGGCTACTGACAGACCTCAGTTAGGAGATCATTGATCGAGACCAAATTCGAGGGTGAGCCAGTTCTTTCAGGCTTCCATGGATCCATAATTTGTTGTAGTCAATTCCTTTCAGACTCAGACTATATGTTTAGACTTTTGCTTATATTTAGTTTTCGGGGTTGCACCCCCTCTTTCCTTAGACTTGTTGATTGGTAGAGTTTTGGTACAATGACTTTCAGGTTCTAGGGGTTGAATTTTTGGAAAGGTCATGTTTGGTTGTTTTGTTAAACTTCGGAGTTTATGGGAACTCATTATTTAGTTGTCATTTAAACCTGCTTCCATATCTTTAAATGGTTTAGTTTTGGTAAGTTGCTTAGTTGGGTTTTAGTAGTGGTTCTCCCACTGAAGAGTTAGTGTGGGTTCCAATCACGGCGGTCGGGGTCGTGACAAAGTTGCTATCAGAGCCCTAGGTTCGTTGATCTCATTGTACCAAAATGAGTTTAGAAGAGTCTTGCGGAACGGTATGGAGACATTAGGAAATCTCTCAGTCTTTGTCTCCTTTTGTAATATGACAGGACTTTAGAAAACTTTCCAAGTGTGAGTTCTGGTTGACTTCAGCTGCCTTGTTGGGGCATGTGGTTTTAAAGGAAGGGATCATGGTAGATCCCCAAAAGATCAAAGAAGTCAAGAACTAGGTCCGGCCTAGCTCTGTTACTGAACTTAGGAGTTTCATGGGGCTCGCTAGCTACTATCGACGGTTTATGAAAAAATTTGCTTCTATCACCAGACATTTGACAAGGTTGACCCAAAATGAGGTGTCTTTCGAGTGGACTGACAAGTTTGAAGAGAGTTTCCAAAAGATCAAAACTCTTGTGGCCACAACACCTATTCTGGAACTACTGGTGGAAGGTAAGGATTTCATTGTTTATTTTGATGCATGAAAGGAATGTCATAGCTTATGCATCACGCCAGCTAAAGGTGCATGAGAGAAACTAACCGACACATGATTTAGAGTTGGCAGCGGTAGTGTTTTCTCTCAAGATCTGGTAGCATTACCTTTATGGTGTCAAGTGTGAGGTGTTTACTGACCATCGTAGTCTACAACATGTATTCACTTAGAAAGACCTGAATCTTAGATATCAAAGGTGGATGGAGTTACCCAAGTATTATGATGTTACCATTCAATATCATTCGGGTAAGGCTAACGTGGTGGCAGATGTATTAAGCCAAAAAATGGTGAGTATGGGTAGTCTAGCTTGCTTGGGTGTGTCCAAGCGACCTTTGGCCAATGAGATTCAAACTTTGGAGTCTAAGTTCATGCAGTTGGGCATCTTAGAGAAAGGTGGGGTGTTAGCCAGCATTGAGGTTAGGCCTACATACATTGAGGAGATCAAGGCCAACCAGTTTGAGGATGCGAGTTTAAATGAGCTCAGAAAGAAGACAGTGTCTGGTAAAGCACAAGATGTGACTCTTGATGCGGGTGGTGTGCTCAGTTTTAAGGGGATAATATGTGTTCCTCGAGTGGATGACTTGATTTAGAAGATGTTGACAGAATCCCATGGTTTGCGGTATTCCATTCATCTGGGTGTGACCAAGATGTACCGAGATTTGGAACGACTTTATTTGTGGCCTGGCATGAAGAAAGACATAGCTGAGTTTGTGGCTAAGTTCCAAAACTGTCAGCAGGTAAAGTATGAGCACCAAAGGCCTGCAGAATTGCTTCAACAAATGTCAATCCATGAATGGAAGTGGGAAAGGATAGCTATGGATTTTGTGGTTGGTCTTCCCAAGACCTTGGGGAAGTTTGACTCCATTTGGGTGGTGGTTGACAGACTAACTAAGTCAGCCCACTTCATTCCAGTCAGAGTAGACTATAATGCTCAGAAGTTGGCTAAGGTTTATGTGACTGAGATAGTGAGGCTGTATGGGGTGCCCCTTTCCATCATCTCAGACCGTGGTACGCAGTTCACATCCATATTTTGGGGAAAATTGCATGATGAGTTGGGCACTCAACTAACTTTTAGCACAACTTTCCATCCACCGACGGACGGGCAGTAAGAGAGAACTATTCAAGTATTAGAGGACATGTAGAGGGCATGTGCGATTGACTTTGGAGGACATTGGGATAAGTTCCTACCTTTGTGTGTGTTCTTCCATAATAACAGTTACCACTCCAGCATTGATATGGCACCGTTCGAGGCGATTTATGAAAGGGGATGTAAATCACCCATAGGGTGGTTTGAGGCTGGAGATTTGAAACCTTTAGGGGTTGATTTGCTGAAAGATGCTCAGGATAAGGTGAGAAGCATCCAAGCGAAGTTTCTAGCAACCCAAAGCCGACATAAAAAATATGTAGACCGTAAGGTAAGAGGCATGACATTTCAGGCTAGTGAGCAAGTTTTTCTAAAAGTGTCACCCATAAAGGGGGTGATGAGATTCGGCAAAAAGGGCAAGCTTAGTCCTCGATACATCGGGCCATTTGAAATTCTTGACTATGTAGGGCCAGTGGCTTATAGGTTGGCTTTACCTTCTAGCCTATCTAGTTCATACAGTGTTCCATGTGTCCATGTTGAAGAAGTATCATGGAGACGGAGATTATATCATAAAATGTGACTCAGTTTTGTTAGACAAAGACCTTCAGTATGAGAAGGAACCAGTGTCAATTCTTGATCACGATGTCCGAAAGCTGAGGACCAAGGAGATAAAGTCCATGAAAGTTCAATGAAAGCATCACTTGGTTGAGGAAGCAACCTGGGAAACCGAGAAGGACATGCGAGACAAGTATCCAGTTGTTTGACGATTCAGGTACTACTCTACTTTTGCCTTAGCCATTTCTTCTAGTTTATCACTCGGGGACGAGTGATGGGTAAATTGGTATCCATTGTAACGACTTGTTCCCATCGTTATGGAAAATCTAATGAGGAAGGAATTTGGGCCAGAAAATTTTGGGTAGTAACTTGGAAATTTGTAGCCTAGGCTAGACTTGGATGAAATCTGAGTCAGGTGAGGTCTAGGTAAATCTGGTAATGGATGGGGGATTTAATTATGACTTTGATCATATGAGTGGATATCCAAGACGTTAAGGATCCTGTATGACTTTACAGAATCAAATTCGGGCGAGTAGAACTCACGAAACTGATCTTGGGGTGAAAGGATAGTTCTAGAACATCCAAGTTTGAAGGTGTGTTGTGAAATGGGAGCTTGAAACTCAAATTTCGAGTTTCTGTCTCTGTGCAAGCCGCTGGGGCTGAATTAATCCAGCTAGGGCAGGGCCGTTGTGGCAAATAGGGCCCGCCATGGTGGGACAGTCGCGACTTAAATTGAGAAAAACCCCAATTTCGTTATTTCTTGCAAAACTTTGTTCTTCAGAGCTAAGGGACGACCCAGGGCAGTTTCTTATCAGATTACCACAAATTCTAGCGCTAAAGGTAAGGTAAGTACTCCCATAATCCGTAATTCGATTCTTAGAACTTAGAATCTTGGGTAATTATCGTTGGGGGAGGGTTTTGGCCTGAAGTTAATGGTGGGAAAAGCCCTAGTTTAGGATCATGGGTTTGGCCTTGGGTTAATAATTTTGTTATTATCCAGGTAAATTAGATCTTGTTTAATGACCCTTGCATTAATTTCTTGTTTTAGATTAAGAACGAGCTGAAAGACTCCAGAAAGGGAAGGCTCACGTGTCTTAGGAGTATTCAGGCTTGATTTCGAGGTAGGTGATGGTTCAATTTCCTATTGTGTGATATATGCCGGTTAATTGCTTCATTGTATGCATGCATGTCTATGAATGGGGAATGTGAATCAAATCTAATGAAATGATTATGTGTGAACAATTACATGCCTTGAAACTATTACTTGATTGTATGACTATGAGTACTGTTCACTATGGGTGTGATTGTGACTGTGGTTCTGCTGACTGGATCAGGTGTCACGTTCCGACACATATATTGGATAGGTGTCACGTTCTGACACATATATTGGACCGGGTGTCACATTCGGACACATATATATTGGATCGGGTGTCACATTCCAACACACTAACAGTTTGGGTTAGGGTTCCATGAGAGGACCACTTGTGATTATTACATTCATATGTTTATGTCATTGATATTGGCAAATTGTATGTTGGTCCTAAAATGATAAGTGAATTATACGTTCTGTATATGTGTGTTTACAGTGTTGTAATTACTTGTGTATATTGTGCTTACTGGAGTAGCTGCGTGATCCTACCAGTACGCCGTGGTTTCGTGTACTGATACTGCACTTGCTTTTTCTTTGTTGAGTAGAGGGCACCTTCAGGCGGCTACTGACACACCTCAGTTAGGAGATCATTGACCGAGACCAGATTCAAGGGTAGCTAGTTCTTTCAGGCTTCCATGGATCCATCCTTTGTTTTAGTCCATTCCTTTCGGACTCAGACTATATGTTTAGACTTTTTCTTATGTTTAGTTTTCGGGGTTGCACCCCCTTTTTCCTTAGACTTGTTGAATGGTAGAGTTTTGGTACAATAACTTTCAGGTTCTAGGGGTTGAATTTCCGCGAGGGTCATGCTTGGTTGTTTTGTTAAACTTTTGAGTTTATAGGAACTCATTATTTAGTTGTTATTTAAACTTGCTTCCGTATCTTTAAATGGTTTAGTTTCGTTAAGTTTCTTAGTTGGGTTGTAGTAGTCGTTCTCCCACTGGAGGGTTAGTGTGGGTTCTAATCACGGCATTCGGGGTCGTGACATGTACCCCCTAGATGTAACAAGGCGTACAAGACCTCGAAAGGCCTCATACAAGCCACTTAGCATTCATAACATAAGATAATAGAAAATACAAGATTTTTAAAACATTTCAACACAATCAAAGTATTTATAAAATCGAAGCGAAAGTCTAATACACTTTGTAACGAAAACCATCTACTACAAAAGAATCCTTGGTACACAGCCCATACAACAATGGTGGCCAAATCCTCGAATGATATGAGGACTCACCAATCTTCAAAACTTGCCTCTACTAAGATCCTAGCTACGGAGATGAGAGTCGAGATCGCCGGACCCTACATTTAGATAAGAAATGTAAGCAAGAGTATGCGTTAGTACAAACGTATACTAAATATGATATCTTTCATAGACATTAACATAAACATAAGAGTTAGACAATATAAGTCATAAGCATAATCAACACAAGTGAATCTCATCTTAAACATACTTACGATACTTCCTTGAAGTAACCTTGTCTCAACATTACTATGCTAAATTGGATGGAAAAGTAGTCCATTCTTAGTTTTTCTTATTATCCATGGAAGGCACGTCATCTTACCAATACAAGATAAGTCATTATCCATGGAAGGCACGTCATCGTGCCAATCCAAGCTATCCATGGAAGGCATTATCTTACCAATCGAAGCTACCATGAAAAGGGATCATCTCACCAATCCAAGCTACCATAAAAAGGTATCATCTTACCAATTCAAGCTATAATGAAGAGGTATCATCTTACCAATTCAAGCTACCATGGAAAGGTATCATCTTACCAATTCAAGCTAGGTTTTACTATCATAACTCATAAATTCTTAGATTCATTTTAGGTGAGCAAGTCTCTCAACCTAGAATTATTCAATGTGAGAAAGACTTTCACATTCATACATATGTAATTCATGAGGGAACTATCCCTTCCACAACAATTACATCTAAATTATCAATCCATAATAGAAGATTTACTCTCAAAGCCCTACATCTCATAATCATCATATATGCCTACATCTCATAATCATCATATATGCCTACATCTCATAATCATCATATATGCCTACATCTATAGAAAATTCTAATCATAAATAATCATATATGCTTCACTCTCAAAGAAATTCTAATGTATCTCCTCAATTCTATAAGAATACATCTAAACCCACAAATTCTCCTTTCATGGCATAAAACTTATTTACATCAATTTCATCCTTCTAAACATGGGTTGGGCATGGGTAAATGTAAATTCATCCTAAAAACATGTAATTATATCAATTCATGCATAAACAATCATAACCCAATCATTTGGATCAACATTCATCAATACGCACAACTTTAGAAGAAAACCCTAACTCAAATTGGGGAATTTGTACTTTTCAATTGAGGAATCTTAGGGGCTCCATGGATGAAAAGCCATCATACCTTGATAACAAAGCCCACAAATGCTTGAGGAATGGAGACTTGAATTTGATCCTTGCTTGAATTATTTCTTCTCCTTCAAGTTCTAGAGAGAGAAATATTTGAGAGGAAGAACTAGGGATTTCTTTTGGGGTTTTGGAAATATTGACTTAAATGGGTGAGTTTTTGGGTTAAAAACACTTATATAGGGGTCCTAGGCTTGGGAAAAACGACATAGTATTAATTTAATTAAAACCGGAAAAGACCCAAAAGCCCCTAACTTTCAGTGAAATGCCCCATCACCACTTGAGGCTTCACGAGCGGTCACACGACCTGTAGTGGTGCCCGTGGTCCCTTGACCAGTGGCCTTACTTTCCACCCTTCAACCCCCTAAATCTAACTCTAAACCATGACTCCTCCCACGACCTGTGGTGGCCTTCACGAGCCGTCTAGTGGCTCCTGGGGAGTGTCTCAATTTGGCAAACTTCAAGGAGCATACTGCCTATCTTCCACGCCCCTCACCATGGCCCGTGGTCCCCACCATGAGGCGTCATAGTGGTCGTGGGAGGTGACGTAGCCTTGTTAGCTACTGCCTAAGGTCTACGGGCACCATCATGACTCGTAATTTCCTTCATGATGCGTGTGGCCTTAATGGAGGGTGCCAAGGCTAAATCCTAGGTTCGTAACCTCTCTCTTGGACCCTTGCTTAGGCTACTAGGTTCCAAGGTGTTACATTATCTCCCTCTTGGGAACATTCGTCCTCGAATGGAAATCTATACACCTCTTGAAAGAAAAGACTCAATACTAGCAGCCCATCATGCATGCAATCTCATCTAAATGCATAAGTCAAGGAGGAAACATCAACTCCAAGCTAAACATACTCAATGCCCCTACAAGGAAGGTAGGAACTACATATAGCAACACAATATGCCTGAAATTTCACAATTTCTCATGTTCAAGGAGGAACTACCATCTTCAAGCTAAAAGCATGCTTAACACAATCTCATAGAGCCTATATGCAAACTATACTCAAAACATATATCCAAGGAAGAATTCTCAACTCCAAGCTTAGGCATGTTCATCAATTTATCTCATGAAGTCTATAGGCAACTCATACTCAATGCACTACAACATGAGGACAATCAATCACATAAACTCATTTTCTTTCAAAACATAAGTTTTTTATGAATATGCATGACATAAGGAAATCATGGGAATATCTAAAACACACATGACTTCAAACAAGGAATAAACCATGAGGAACTCATTACCTCAAGCTACAGAAGGAGTAGAAGGAAAAATATGAGGATATCAGGATATCATATCGGCCTCGGCCTCCCAAGTAGCTCCCTCAACTAAATGATTCCTCCACAATACTTTCACAGAAGCAACTTCTTAACTTGCCGGTCTAAAATCTCAATCGGTACTTCCTCATAAGAAAGATTTTCATCAACTCCCAAACCCTCTAAGGGAAATATGGATGTCGGATCTCCAACACACTTTTTCAACATAGAGACATGGAAAACCGGATGCACCGATGCCAACTCATTAGAAAAATCTAATTCATAAGAAACCTTACTAACACGTCTCAAGATCTTATATGGGCCTACAAAATAGGGACTAAGCTTTCCTTTCTTATCAAACCTCATTACACCCTTTATGGGTGAGATTTTCAAGTAAACCCAATCATGCACATCAAACTCAAGATCTCTTCTTCTAACATCGGCATAGGACTTTTGTCGACTTTGGGCTGTTCTCAACCACTCTGTAATAAGTCAGACTTTCTCCATAGCCTCATGAACTAACTCTGGTCCTATCAAGGCAACTTCACCCACCTCAAACCAACCTATGTGAGATCTACACCTCCTACCATAAAGAGCCTCAAATGGAGCCATACCAATACTATAGTGGTAGCTATTATTATAAGCAAACTCAATCAATGGCAAATGATCATCCAAAATTCCCTTGAAATCGATGACACATGCTCTCAAGATATCTTCCGAAGTTTGGATAGTTCGCTCCGCTTGCCCATCAGTTTGTGGATGTAAAGTCGTGCCAAGCTTAACTTTAGTGCCAAGACCCTTTTGGAAGGATTTTCAAAATTGAGAAGTAAACTGAGTACCTCTATCGGAGATAATGGACAAGGGCACTCCATGCAACCTTACCATCTCCCTCATATACAACTTAGCATAATCTTCCACCGAATAAGAAACCTTGATGGGAATGAAATGAGCTGATTTTGTTATTCGGTTTACTATTATCCAAATTGAATCATGTTATCACTGGGTACGTGGAAAACCTACTATGAAGTCCATATTCAAATCTTCCCACTTCCAAGTAGGAATACTAATATCTTGGGATAAACCTCCTAGTTTTTTATGCTCAACTTTCACTTGTTGGCAATTTGGACACTTAGCCATAAATCCCGCAATATCCTTCTTCATTCCATTCCACCAATAGACTTCCCGCAAATCACGGTACATCTTAGTGGCTCCTGGGTGAATGGAATACCGAGAACTATGGGCTTCTGAAAAGATCTGTTCCCTTAAGTCATCAACAGTCGAAACACAACCGACCTTGATATCTAAGAACACCATTTCCCCTTGGTAGAAAGCCTCAACGGACTTTCTAAGTACCACTCGTTTTAATTCAACCATAATTGGATCAAGACCTTGCTTGGCCTTACATCCATCACAAAAGACGATTTTGACCCATTGTGAACCATAACACCACCTTTGGTGGAATCAACTAACTGAACTCTCAATCGGGCCAATCTATGTACAACTCGTACCTATTCCATTTTATCTTCTTCTATATGGGAAACACTACCCATTGATAATCGGCTAAGAGCATCCGCTACTACATTCGCCTTACCGGAGTGATAGAGAACACTCATATCATAATATTTCACTAACTCAAGCCATCTTCTTTGGCGAAGATTCAGATCTTTCTGTTTAAACACATATTGAAGACTCTTGTTGTCGGTAAACACATTGACATACACACCACACAAATAATGCCTCCAAATCTTTAAGGCAAAAACCACCACCGCTAATTCAAAATCATGGGTAGGATAATTCTTCTCATGAACCTTAAGTTGCCTTGGAGCATAGGCGATAACTTTCCCATTTTGCTTAAGCACACATCCTAGCCCAATTCTCGAGGCATCACAATAAACAACAAAACCATCCGTCCCATCCGATAAAGTTAACACAAGAGCGGAAGTAAGTTTATCTTTCAATTCTTGAAAACTCTTTTCATAAGATTCGGACCATATGAACTTGGACTTCTTTTGAGTCAAAGTTTTCAATGGAGAGGCAATCATAGGAAACCCCTCAACAAATCTTCTGTAATAACATGTTAAACCCAAGAAACTCCTAATGTCCGAAGGTGATAGAGGTCTAGGCCAACTCTTGACCGCATCCTTCTTCTTAGGATCCACCTCAATACCCTTACTTGAAATAATATGACCAAGAAAAGCTACAGACATTAGCCAAAGCTCGCATTTGCTAAACTTTGCAAAGAGTTATTGTTCATTAAGGATTTGCAACATAATCCTCAAATGATTAATATGATCCTCCTCACTTATTGAATAGATCAAAATATCATCAATGAACATAATTACGAACATATCAAGGTATTGTCTAAACACCCTATTCATAAAATCCATAAATGTCGTTCGAGCATTAGTCAAGCCAAACGACATCACCAAAACCTCATAATGACCATACCGGGTTCTAAAAGATGTCTTCGGAATATCATCATTCTTCACCCTCAATTGGTGATAACCCGACCTAAGGTTAATCTTAGAGAAGTAACTCGCACCTTGGAGTTGGTCAAATAAATCATCTATCCTTGGAAGAGGATACTTATTCTTAATGGTCACCTTGTTCAATTGCCGGTAGTCAATACACATTCGGAGTGAACAATCTTTATTCTTAACAAACAACACTGGAGCACCCCATGGAGAGATACTCGGTCGGATGAAACCCTTATCCAACAAATCTTTCAATTGTTCCTTTAATCAATTAAGTTCTACCGGAGAAATTCTATAGGGAGGAATAGAAATAGGCTACGTATCTAGGGGAGAAGGTCAATACCAAAGTCTATTTCCCTTTTAGGAAGAATACCGGGTAAATTGATACACTCAAATTACACCTCCCTAAAGGAGTATAAGCAATCATTATCAAGTAAAGAACCCAACTTGTAGGTTGGGGTCGATCCCATGAGGAATATGGTTTAGACTTAAACTTAACTCACTATTATATCTGTTTAGTCAACTTATTTCCGAGACAAGTAAGTAAAGGAAGGGGGATTTGTGAAACAAATAACTGATTGTTGTTTAAGTAACTAGTGAGCAAGATTCAAACATTATTGTTATCAACGAGAGAGAGAAACTAGGGCGTATGTGTTTCCCATAAGCTCTTAGCGCGGTAATCCTAATAATAGTAATATTTTCCTAGTGTTTTACATGTAAAGTTGGTAAGTTAGGTATCCCTAAGTGATTGGTCCTCCAAATAGGGAATTTCACCCCGTACCTTGGTCCGGCTACGTGTGTATAATTTACTAACCCTTACCTTTACCTCAGATTAGACATCACATCAATGTATGGATTAGTTTTCACCCTCACACCAATTGACATTAGACTATTAGATAGTATCACACTAATCTCTGTTGATAATTCTTTTCTTATTAACTACCTCCTTAGTCCGTCAAGTAGCAACAAGGCGAGTTCTAATGCGTGCACTCGTTAAAAAGACTTCTAAGCAAAAGAATTACCAATACATGCATCAACACTATTCAAGAATTACTTAGTTATTATTCATACGTTGTTAGTTGCTCATGGTTCCCACAACCCTAGTTGTGGATTTAGTTACTCAAGCTTGAAAGAACACAATTCATATTTTGTAAAGAGAATTCATGAACTTACGTTTAGAGTAGAAGAAACCCGTAATCTCCAATTGAATTTCAAAGCAAAAATCTTATAAACTGAAATCCAGAAATTTAATTGCCAAAGTTTGCAAGTGAATTCCCAAGAAAATATCAAGAACTAAAAGTAAACAATAGTGTCTAACCTCCAAAAATGAGGTTTACATACCCTATTTATAGAAAAACATGTCATAAACAAAAAGGAAACAAAATAAGGAAATAAACTTTTTAGACGCGGCTTTGATCAACGACTTTGATCTATGGACTGTGGGTCGACCTACGGTCAACACTTAGACTTTTTATGCAAGGCCTGGAACCTTCAACTCCCAGTTCATCACTGACGGACGTGCAGGACGGACTGTAGGTTGACCTATGGTTCGTGGGTCCTCTTCCGTGGCTCCACACTTAATATTTTCAGCAGGTACTGGAACTTTGACTCCCAGTTCATCTTCTACGGACGTGTAGGACGGCACATAGGTCGACCTACGATCCGTAGGTTGTACTGTTGTTCCACACTTGGTCAGACTTCCCTGAAGCTCCTATTTACGCCCACCATGGATGAACCGTCATAGGACCTACGGTCCGTAGGTCCCTCCGTGGGGGCCATTTCTGCGTATTTTTAGTTGTCATCTCACTTTACCACGTCCAAGCCTATTTCCTGCAAACATGATACAAAACACATTATTTTTAATATAAAATGGCCCTAGACACACACAACTCTTAAGTGAAATGTATTAAAAATACTGTAAACTCATGGTATATCAACACCCTCAACTTAAACATGTTGTTTGTCCTCAAGCGACACACTAACACTCTAAACGACTCTTGTGTAGAGGCAGACATACAAACTCAAGAAATCACATGGCCATTTCAATCCACTCCATTTTCCCAGTGCAAATCTTTTCTCTTAGACTCAACAAGCTAACTCATATGGAACAAGATGTGACAGAGATCAACCAACAAACACCACAACATACACTTTTCACAATCACCAAGGTACCAACTTTCCGATAATGTAACTAGTGCCCTCACTTCAAACGAAATCCTTTTCACACAGAAGATATGAATTTTGTGTTTTTAGCATTCATGCAACGCTCATGCTTAGTAGTGACTTCAAGTACAGTTAGTGCTCAATACCATAGGCTTGCCCTTATTTTCACTGCTTAGACTCTCCAAACTAGTTGCTAGGATCACTATAGGACTTTCTTAGCTTGTAATATAGGCTTAGGGTCAGGTGTGGTACATTTGGGTACTTTTTAGTGACTTTCTTCCCTCCTTGACATTACATTGGCTTTTTACCTCTTTTCTCAACCTATTTTTGATATCCTTTCATTTTACTTTCTTTCCCTCGACTCTTTTCAACATGGATGTGACTTTCGACTTTTTGGCTCTTATTTTCACTTTCTTCTTTTTCTTTTACTTTATTTTTCTTTATTTTTTTCAGCAGTTATATTTCTAATTTTTTTACTTATTTTGCACAAAGTCACATCCTCTTCTATCTTTTCTTTTTCTCTTTTCATACCCTCTTTTGTTTTGGGTTTCTCTTTCATAGCCACCCTCAACTTATGGAATTTGCATTAGTTGAGTTGCACAATATCCGATGTCAAACCAGGGCCAAGATCAAGAAACTTTTGAATTAGCCACCCTCAACTTAGAATTTTGGCCTAAGTCAAGGTGCACATGTCGAAGGAGGGACCGGGGCAAAAACACTTATTTTAGGAAAGGTGAGTTAGGTGAATCAAAAGAAATGGTCTATTTTAGGCTCAAATAATTGGATCAAAGGGAACATTTATTTCATTTGGTTGGATCATTTTAGGCATTAGTGGACTAATTAGAACAAGGGCCTATGATCACTTCCTAGCTTCTAGCCTAGATTATCTTAGCAGGACCAACGGGGCAAGTTCTAGATTAGCACAAACTGTCTGAACATTCAACTTTTCTCACACACTCTTGGCACATTGTTTCATTATCAGATTATCAGATTACCCAGTTCAAGTTTTAGCTTAAGTCACGAGGTCAAATTGGTTCTTATTATGTCACATTGAGATCCAACACATTCAACTCATCAAGACTATAGATCTAGCACAATTCAACATTTTTTGGACAGGGATCATTTTTTTATTCTTTTCATGCCATCATGCTTTCATTTTTCTACTTACTCTTACACATACATTCCTAAATATGCAAGTTCAACAGAAATTAAAACAGTCTCTTGGGGGAAAAGAACACAGGCAAGAAAATCCCAAGAGAGGATTATGAGTTGGGTTACTCAGACTTCACCCTATCACTCACAATCCATTTACCCCACCCCCAACAAAATAAAGTACAATTGTCCCCAATGCACACAAAAAAAGTAAAGGATCTGGTGAAGAAAACCTGTGGCGCATATGCGCCGAAGACCACTCAAGAAGCGGGTGGGTCCGGTTTCCCAGAGCCCGTTGGATCAACAATTGGAACGCCATCAGTAGCGGTCCCATCAACAATCACAGCACTCTCAGTAGTGCTCTCATCAATTCTCACAGCACCGTAAGTAGTGTTCTTTACATCCATCTTGGGTTTTCTCCTAAGCAACACTTGATTTAACGTTGCGGTACAACGTAGGCCCCTTGATTACTCAGACTTCATCAAGGTAATAGGCCTCATTCACTTCTTGCACATTCTCAGAATTTCCCATGTAGCTTTTTATCCTTCGATGGTCAGCTTTGAACCTTATCCCACTCATTTTCTCAAGCTCAACCACTCCATGTGGGGACACTTGGGTCACTCTGAATGGTCCGGTCCACTGGGACTTGATTCTGCCAGAAACCAGCATAACCTTAATTTATGCAACAACACCCGATCACCAGGAGCTAGTTTGCGTTTTTTGGTCTTTTGAGCATAGTGCTTTTTCTCCGTACACAAGGCTGCACCTAACTTCTCCTTACTAAACACTTCAGCACCTTTTACCAAAGTGTGACTCACCATAGATCCCGATTTAAGATCACTTTCCTACCTCATAGACTTACAGACGTTAAAGATGACCTCCTCTTTATTTAGTCAAAACTTCATCTGCCCTCTCTCCATATCGACTAAGGCACGCCTAGTAGCAAGGAATGGTCTCCCTAAGATGATGGGGACCTCAAAGTCAACCTCGCAATCAAGTATCACAAAGTCCACCAAAAAAATGAATGACCCCACTTTCACAAGGACATCTTGAAGCACTCCAATGGGCTTTTTCAAAGTTCTATCTGCCATAAGTAAGCACATCGCAGTTGGTTGTGGAGCCCCTAAACCCAACTTCTTATAAATCGACAATGGCATCAAGTTAATGTTGGCACCCAAATCATACCAAGCTTTCGCAAAGTGCATCTTACCGATGGTGCATGGAATAGTGAAAGCTCCAGGATCCTCTTTCTTTTGTACCAGTGACCTCGTATAAATGGCACTACAATGCTACAACCTGTCATTATTCTCAAAACTGACAGCCCTCTTTTAAGTCACCAAGTCTTTCCTGAACTTTGCATACCCATACATTTGCTCCAAAGCTTCTATCAAAGGGACATTAACAAAAAGTTGTTTCAACATAGTTATAAACCTTCGGTATTTTTCTTCTTCACTCTTTTGCACTAACCTCTGTGGGAAAGGAGGTGGAGGTCTCAGCATGGGGATAACCTTTTGGGTTATCTCCACTTCCTTCTCTGTGGAATTTTTAGATTCTCCAGTAACCTCATTCTCATCATCATCTATTTCGACCATTTTTTCCACATCAGATGGCATGGGGGAATCAATAGTCTATTTTCCTCCACGAGTCGTGATTGCCATACAATGCCCATCATTTTTCGAATTATGGATGGTGTTGCTAGGAAGTGTGTCAGGCTGACGTGGGTTTACTGTAATGGACAACTGATCCATCTGCTTCTCTAGTTGCTTGATCGACACTGCATGGGCCTCAACTTTCTGACCAATGTCGGAAAACTCAGTGCGCATCTCTTTCACATTCTGATCAGTAGTGTCAAACCTCTTCATCATCTTTTGCATCATATCCTCAATGCGCAACATACTACCCCCAGCTTCTCTATCACCAGATTCCCTGTTCCTAGGTGGGACGTAGGGCCCAACTCTCTCATTCACGTTACCATAGTTGTTCCAGTTGTAGTTGTTATCATGATTGTAGTTCCCATCCCAGATATAATTACCCTCTCGGTTGTAGTTGCCATAGTTCCAACCTTGGTTTCCTTGCCCTTGGCGCCAATTATCCGAGTTGGAACCTTGGGCGTTGGCTCAGAAACCCCTCGTCTGATCATTCACCAAATAAGCATCCTCTTCATAGTAGCATTCCTCAACTGGTGGTGGTGGAGTTCTAGTCAAGTAGTTTACTGCATTCACCTTTTTTGCACCTCCGCTCACATGCTTCAACACCAACCCAAGTTTTGTTCTCATCTGATCCATCTTCTCACGAATGTCATCGTCAGATTGACTAGGTGCAGCTTGAACTGCAAAAGTGTTTCTTCCAGTGTTTCACTTTCTAGTGCTCCATGCTTTATTATTTTAGGAAATCCTCTCTAATTTCTCAGCGATCTCCTCAAAAGTGAACTCACCATATGATCCTCCAGCGATGGTATCAAGCACAGCCTTACCATTGTCATCCTGACATCTGTAGAAATACTCTTTTAGTGACTCATCATCAACGCGGTGATTCAGAACACTTCTTATAAATGCAGTGAAACTATCCCACGAACTACTCACATACTCTCCAGGTAGTGCCACAAAGTTGTTAAGTTTGTCTTTGTGGTTCAGCTTCTTAGACAACTGGAAGTACTTTGCCATGAATACCCTATGCAATTGGTCTCATGTATGAATCGAGTTATATGGAAGCTTAGAAAACCACACCGCAGCATCTCCAGTCAATGATAGAGGGAAAACTCTCAACTCTATGACGTTCATATCCAACTTTGGTAGCCCCACGCAACTCTTACAGACACTTCTCAGCTTGGCCATATGCCTATGTGGATCTTCCGAAGCCAAACTAGAAAACAACTCCCTCGCGGTTAGCATCTGCATCAGACTGCTCATCACCACAAATGTATGCCCTAGAGGTAGTGGAGGGAGAACAATGGGTCCTTCTGATTCAGCAGTATTGAACTCGACCCTGTAGTTATCTTGCAACCTTGGTTCTGGCGGATTCTGCACCCTCAATGCATCTCCAAGTAGAATACCACCATGATCCTAGGCTTGCACATTAACAACCCAGGAGGCTGCAACTCGACTCCATCACCTAGATTCCCTCCAATTGGATTGACTTGGACCCCTTGATTATTCATAATTCTCAAAGTTTTGCTCAACTCTGGATCGTATGGAGTCAATGGTTTGCCTCGACTTCATGTACTTGGCATACACTAAAGTAGAAACCTGTAGAAAACAAAAATAAAAGTAAACGTAAAATTGGGAAATAATTGACTAAAGATACCCCGGCAGCAGCGCCAAAATTTGATAAGCTCAAATTACATCTCCCTAAAGAAGTATAAGCGATCGTTATCAAGTAAAGAACCCAACTTGTAGGTTGGGGTCGATCCCATGAGGAATATGGTTTAGACTTATACTTAACTCACTATTTTATCCATTTAGTCAACTTATTTCTGAGACAAGTAAAGGGGGGGATTTGTGAAACAAATAACTGATTGTTGTTTAATTAACTAGTGAGCAAGATTCAAAGTTTGTTGTTATCAATGAGAGAGAGAAACTAGGGCGTATGTGTTTCCCATAAGCTCTTAACGCGGTAATCCTAATAATAGTAATCATTTCCTAGTGTTTTACATGCAAAGTTGGTAAGTTAGGTATCCCTAAGTGATTGGTCCTCCAAATAGGGAATTTCACCCCGCACCTTGGTCCGACTACGTGTGTATAATTTACTAACCCTTACCTTTACCTCAGATTAGACATCACATCAATGTATGGCTTAGTTTTCACCCTCGTACCAATTGACATTAGTCTATTAGATAGTATCACACTAATCTCTGTTGATAATTCTTTTCTTATTAACTACCTCCTTAGTCCGTCAAGTAGCAACAATGCGAGTTCTAATGCGTGCACTCGTTAAAAAGACTTCTAAGCAAAAGAATTACCAATACATGCATTAACACTATTCAAGAATTACTTAGTTATTGTTCATACGTTGTTAATTACTCATGGTTCCCAAAACCCTAGTTGTGGATTTAGTTACTCATGCTTGAAAGAACACAATTCATATTTTTGTAAGGAGAATTCATGAACTTACGTTTAGAGTAGAAGAAAATTGTAATCTCCAATTGAATTTCAAAGCAAAAATCTTATAACCCGAAATCCGAATATCAAATTTCCAAAGTTTGCAAGTTTAATTCCGAAGAAAATATCAAGAACTAAAAGTAAACAATAGTATCTAACCTCCAAAAATGAGGTTTACATACCCTATTTATAGAAAAACATGTCCTAAATAAAAAGGACAAAACTTAAGAAATGAACTTTCTGGACACGGCTTTGATCGACGACTTTGACCTACGGACCGTGGGTCGACCTACGGTCCATAGGTCCCCTCCGTTGGTCAACACTTAGACTTTTTCTGCAAGTCCTGGAACCTTCAACTCCTAGTTCATCACTGGCGGACGTGCAGGACGGACCGTACCTACGGTCCGTGGGTCCTCTTCTGTGGCTCTACACTTAGGATTTTCATCAGGTACTGGAACTTTGACTCCTAGTTCATCTTCTACGGACATGCAGGACGAATCGTAGGTCGACCTACGGTCTGTAGGTTGCATCGTTATTCCACACTTGGTCAGACTTCCCTGAAGCTCCTATCTACACCCACCATCGACGGACCTTCATAGGACCTACGGTATGTAGGTCCCTCCGTGGGTGGCCATTTCTGCATATTTTTAGCTGTCATCTCACTTTACCACGTCCAAGCCTATTTCCTGCAAACATGATACAAATCACATTATTTCTAATACAAAATGGCCCTAGATACACAAAACTATTAAGTGAAATGTATTAAAAATATCGTAAATTCATGGTATGTCATAAATCATCTGGGAACACTTCCAGAAACTCATTTACAACGGGGACCGACTCAAGACTAGGGGTTTTGGAATCCATATCCGTCACCCTAACTAGATGGTACAAGAAACCCTTAGAAATCATCTTCCTAGGTTTAATATATGAAATAAATCAACCTTTCGGCATATAATTTCCCCCCTTCTACTCTAGGACAGGCTCATTCGGGAACTGAAACTTGACTAGAGGAGTTCTACAATCAATAGAAGCATAACAAGAGTGCAACCAATCCATCCCAAGGATGACATCAAAATCTAGCATATCAAGCTCTACCAAGTCAACAAGAGTAACTCTATGGAATAAGGTGACGGGACACTTTCTAAAAACTCTCTCAGCCATCACAGAATCACCAACAGGAGTAGAGATAGAAAAAGGATCTAATAACACATCGGGAAGTACATCAAATCTCATAGCCATATATGGCGTCACAAAAGATAAGGTGGCACCGGGATCAAGTAAAGCATAAACATCTAGTGGGAAAAATTTCAACATACCGGTAACCACATCGGGAGAACCCTCTTGTTCACCTTGAGTCTGGAGTGCATAAAATCAGTTTTGCTTGGGAGCATTGGAACCCGAACCACTAGGAGGAGCTTGCTTGCCCTCTCTTCCCTTAGCCTTAATCATCAGAAAATCCCTCATTTTATGACCACTCTTTCCACAACTGAAAACACCATTGGTGCCGGTTAGACACTTATCCTCGTGCTTCTTGCCATACCTAGAACAAGTAGGCAATACGGATCCAATACCATTTCCTCCTTGAGTTTTTGGGTTATAAATCCTTTCATTTTTATACCTTGGAGGAACATTAGAAGAACCTTGCCCGGAGAACTTTTGTCAAAACCTTGAATGACCACATCCACCGAACCTAAAGTATGAAAAGTTACCATCATCCGTTCTTGCCCTCTTTGTTTCCGTACACCTCTCCTTAAGCTTTTCCTCTTCAATCTGTTGGGAATGTCCCATGAGACAAGAAATATCCATGTCATGGACAAGCATAGCCATACGACACTCTTTATATTCAGAAACACCCAAAACAAACTTGCTCATCCTTGCCCTAGAGTCGGCAACTATAGAAGGAGCATATTTTGACAATTGAGTGAACCTCAAAGCATATTCTTTCACACTCATGTTCCCTTGTCAGAGATTGATAAACTCAAGAAATTTTGCCTCCCTCATCTGAAAAGGAAAGAACCTATCAAGAAAAGCGGACATAAACCTTTCCCATTCTAGGGGACCCACATCTACCGATCTTGCTTGCTTCCATTGGTTGAACCAAATTTGAGAAACCCCATTTTTGTTGATAAGCGACCAATTCCGCCTTTTCTACCAGAGTCACTCCCATAATAGTCAAGACCTTATTGACCTCGTCAATGAACTCTTGAGGATCTCCTCAACCTTGGAACCATAGAATTCCAGAGGATTCATCCTTGTGAAATCCCTCACTCTAGATGTTGTTGTACCCACACTTGGGTTCATGGGGTTCATAACTTCCCTATTGGCTTGGGCCGTCACAGCTTGAGCCAACACTTGAAAAGCCATCCTAAACTCCGCATTAGTCACTTGCTTGGCCAAAGGGTCAATCGGAGCTCTTTGATCAACATTTTCTCCCTCGATCCTTCTAGCAAAAGCTCTTCAAGTAGTCATAACATGTAGACCATCGGGTAAGGAAGAAAGACCTTATAGAGTTAAACTCTATCGCACGACTTAGAGTAAAGAAAAAAGTAAAGTTTCCTAAGCATCTAATAGCCTCTCATTCATAAATGTGGCACGTTTCACACTTATGAACAAGACTCTACAAGACGTGGTTGTGAGATATCCTAGAACCATTCTAAACTTTATGCTCTGATTACCAAGTTTGTCACTACCCAGGGGTACCCCCTAGATGTAACAAGGCGTACAAGACCCCGAGAGGCCTCATACAAGCCACTTAGCATTCATAACATAAGATAATAGAAAATACGAGATTTTTAAAACAATTCAACATAATCAAAGTCTTTATAAAATCGAAGCGGAAGTGTAATACACTTTGTATCAAAAACCATCTACTACAAAATAATCCTTGAGACACAACCCATAAAACAATGTTCGAACCATAAAATGAAAGAACATAAGAGAAATGGTGGCCAAATCCTCGAATACGAGGACTCACCAATCTTCAAGACTTTTCTCTACGAAGATCATAGCCACGGAGATGAGAGTTGAGATCGTCGGACCCTACATTTGTATAAGAAATGTAGGCAAGAGTATGCGTTAGTACAAACATGTACTAAATATGATAGCTTGCATAAACATAAACATAAGCATAAGAGTTAGACAACATAAGTCATAAGCATAATCAACACAAGTGAATCTCATCTTAAACATACTTACGATAGTTCCTTGAAGTAACCTTGTCTCAACATAACTATGCTAAATTGGATGGAAAAGTAGTTTATTCTTAGTTGTTCTTATTATCCATGGAAGGCACATCATCTTACCAATCCAAGCTAAGTCATTATCCATGAAAGGCACGTCATCATGCCAATCCAAGCTATACATGGAAGGCATTATCTTACCAATCCAAGCTACCATGAAAAGGTATCATATCACCAATCCAAGCTACCATGAAAAGGTATCATCTTACCAATTCAAGCTACCATGAAGAGGTATTAGCTTACCAATTCAAGCTACCATGAAGAGGTATCATCTTACCAATTCAAGCTACCATGAAAAGGTATCATCTTACCAATTCAAGCTAGGTCTTATTATCATAACTCATAAATTCTTAGATTCATTTTAGGTGAGAAAGTCTTTCAACCTAGAATTATTCAATGTGATATAGCTTTTTACATTCATACATAAGTAATTCATGTGAGAACTATCCCTTCTACAACAAAACATCTAAATTATCAATTCATAATAGAAGCTTTACTCTCAAAGCCCTACATCTCATAATCATCATATATGCCTAAATCTCAAGACAATTCTAATCATAAATCATCATATATGCTTCACTCTCAAAGCAATTCTAATGTTTCTCATCAATCCTATAAGAATACATCTAAGGCCCACATCCAAGCTACATTTTATGTCAAAATCCATAAGATAGCTCAAAAATGTGCGCAGAAACCTTGGGCCCCCCACTAAAGGTCTTTTTGAACTAAACTAGATATTTTGGAGACAACGAAATCATTAGAATTGCATTCTAAGGCCATTTAGCAAATGTCTTGACAAAACTCAACTGTTCAAGTTTTAAAAGCTCTAAAATATGAAAACTCACATAAAACCAAACAAATGACCAAGTGATCGAACTGTTAGTCCCAATAAATCATAAATGTCATGGGATCACTATAAGAAAGCTCTAAACGCCTAGAAAAACACAATAACAATAAGTTTACCTAGAGGGTCAATACAATAAAATAATTCATATCTATTTGTTGTGGGTCATTTTGAGAGACAATATTATTTTTATTTTCTTCTAAATCCATAGTTTTTGGTTACCGCAACGAGGAGAAGATATGATGAAGAGTTTAAAGATAAGGATTGGAAAGAGACTTGACATATAAAAGTCTTGAAAAAGAGAGAAAATAAAATTTTAAAATGAAAATAAAATTCTCTCAGTTCTTTGATAATTTCAACTCTGTCTTTTCTTTTTTTTACTCTCCCTAGGTGCTCCCACTCCTTTTGCTCTCTTGGTGACTCGAACTCGCAAATTTCGAGTTGAAAGTGAGGGGTGCTTACCATCCGAGCAACTCCCTCTCGTCACTCTTTGTCCTTGATGTTGACATCCCTTTTGTTTAATTTTGTTTTATCTTCTGTTGACCTTTCCTCATTTCCTTCCTTATAAGGAAAGAGTAGGTTACTATCATTAAATGTCATACTAAATGTTAGCCATGTTGTATTATCGTCTTCTTTATCTTGTTTTTTTAAAAGAAAAGAAAAATGTAAAAATAAAATAATATCCCGTCATTGCAAAGAAAACTGACAAAACAAAAATAAAATAATATATTAGTAGCATAATATTCATAACTTAACAAAAGAACATTAATAAAAAAATAAAAAGAAAATTAAATATAGTAGTAATAATATGAATTCTGACTTTATATTATCATTGTTTATTTACTACAAGTTGTACGTATCTTAAAAAGCCAAGTGGCTTCCAAAAAGACAAACACACTCACATGCATTTCCCTATATTACCATCTAGGCCCACACAATAAGATTGGGGCAGGCAAAGCGAAATCTTAAGGCACTAATAATAATTTAAAAAATAAATAAATCATCATATATACATCATATATACTTTTATTCAAAATCTATTTTTCTAATTTTTTTAGATGCGAAGTCATTAATTATCATTTTATAATCGATTTATTTTAGTAATTCCTTTTCAATTGATAATATAGCTAATTCATTCATTCTCTTTTGAGACATTGTTGATCTTAGATAAGAGTTTATCAATTTAGTTTCGAAAAATTTCTTTCAACTGAAGCAACGACTACATGAATGGTTAACATTATTCTATAAGCAATATATGCATTAGGAAATGAATCAAGTCTTTTTATTTGATTGAGTATTTCCATTAGATCATTATCTTTTATTTGTATTATTTCTCTTAACACTTTTAATTCAAAAAATAAATTTAAACCATATAATTATTATGTGTTAAAGAAAGTTTAATGTTAAGACAATATTTTTAAAAAAAAATTCTCATCCTCTAGTGATCTCAATTTTTTACCATTAAATAAGAAACCAAAATATTTTCATGTACTTCAAACTATTCAAAACAAGAATATATATACTATGAATTAAAAATATCAATAATAATAAGTTAACAAGAAAAAATTATCAAATAAAGTTAGAATAACAAAACCTAGCAAGAATTTGATAAGTTAATATAACAATATCGAAATAGTTTTGCGTTCCTTCAATGTAATGATTGCTTGTTGCATTTCTTGAGATTTTGAAGAAGACACTCAGCAAATTTTATTCTTTTGTACTTTGTAAGCAATAGTAAATCAAAATATTTTGTAGGAGAGAGTTCAATATTGAGAATAAAAATAATAAAAAGGATGAATATAAGGTAAATAATAGTATAAGGTCAAATTCTTAGAGATAAATAAGGAAACACAATTTTCCACATAAGAAAATTATTTCCAAAAAATGTTTCATTCCCTTAGAAAAGTGGGAAAACTAACAACGTATCTTTTTTACTTCTTACACATTTTTGTTTTAAAATTTAAAAGTGCATATAATTATTTTTAATAATATGAATAAGTATTTTTCTAAAAAAAATAGGAGCCCCCAAAATATGGGGTCCCAAGCAGTGGCTTTAGTAGCCTAGTGATTAAGATGACCCTGTTACCACCTCATTTATTATAAGAAGGATCATAAGTAGTTATTTGACACATTGACTTACTTTTATTATATTATTACTAATATGTGCACGTTGCGCGGTCAGTTGATATACATAATCGTAAATAATTTATAAATAATTTAAAATTTAATTTATTATAAAATGATATTATAAAGTTTATACGAGGGAATGTAGCATTTCGCATTTTCACATGTTATAATAGTATATTTATGAAAATAAATCAATATATAAGCTTAGTTTATTGTCTAAATTTGACAAACATATTTTTTAGCATTATTTAATTTATCTATTTTTCACATTAATCAAAATCATAAATACACTAACACAATCCATATTATCCTATTGTTAGAATAAGGAAGATATAAGAAAATTAATCGTTTGGTTAAAAAATAAAATGTAACTAAGAAAAGATCTACGATTAAATCAATTTTGAATAACACATTGAACGGATAATGATATAAAAGAAAAATAATCCTATAACGTTTAATTTTTATTGCAATATAAATTTATTAAGAAGATAGTAAAAAATAAATTATTGCAAATAATCGGTTATCAAAATATTAGGAAATATATTTTTGTAATTATTGTTATCATTGGGTGGAAATAATCAATTTTAATGTCATTTTTTTCTCTAAATTCATCATCACCATATGTAATAATACATCATAATGCTTTTGCTTAATGTCAGTGCTAAGTAGATAACTTTGTTCAATAAAAGTAGGGAAAAAGGATAAATATACCCCGAACTATCACAAATGGTATGTTAATACCCTTCGTTATACTTTAAGGTTGTATATACCCTCGTCGTTACTCTTTTGGGTTGTGTATACCCTTAAAACTAACGGATGGACACGTGGCTTCATCTCAACAATTTACCCGATTTTATTTATTTATTACCTAAAATTAAAAAACCCACCCATCTTTCATTTACCCACCCATGACCCAAATTAAAACACCATGACATTTTAAATTAAAATAAAAACAAAGAGCCCTCATCCATTAAAACATAACCCAAAACCTTTTAAATCAAACAAAACACGAAATTGTTCTTCAATACATCTTCATTTGCAGCTCTTTTTCAAATCTCATTAAACAAACACAGTAGCTTGTTATTTCATTGACAAACAAGAGACCCATTTTAATTTGTTGTTCAAATCGATTTGTTGTTGAATGGGATTGGAAATACTATCACCATTGATGGACGAAACTTCAAGTTTAAAAGTGGGTCTTCAATTGAATAAAAAATTTCGAATTTAAATTGATT
>JAJOOO010007828.1:0-36488 GCA_029582685.1 Solanum piurae | reverse complement strand
GAAATAGAAAAAATCATTGTGAAATATGTTTTTTGCATCTTTGAGAAATTCTCTAAAACGGAGTATTACAAGTGCATATATTACTCTTGAAAATGATCACTTGTTAGTTCATATATGAGTTGATGATTTTAGCTCTAACATGGGGTCACCAAAAAAACTATGAAAAACATGTTGAGTAGCCATTTGGATATCAAATATTTGGGTGGAAAAAAATTCATTTCTGAAATGAAAAATAACATAAAACATGTGATAGAATTTTCTAACTTGTCAAGTCACATTATGTTGAAAGAATGTGAAATGCATTTTTTTGGTTATGCGAGTCTTGCAACTCCTTTTGATTTAATTTTTAAAAGTTATGTGACATATTAAAAGGAGTTTGCTAGCCTAATCAAATATATGAGCTAGAAATATCACTAATTTCACTTGATATAATATAGTGTATATAGTATAGCATATACTTGGTACGAAATTTGATGGCTTGTTTTATGAGAAAAAATATCATGCTATACTTAAAAGTTTTGTTTGTGCAGGTGAGAAAATTTGGTGCTATTTGGTGGAATTAGAAACACAAATTATTTTTTGTTAATCTACTATGGAGGTTGAAGTAAAAGATTAAACTTCAATTAGTGAAAGAGTGAAATGCTTTTATTATATCAAATGTTTATTTTGAGAAATTAATTTTTCTATTTTTTATTTATTGTGATAGCACCAATATTATTGGTAGAATACATAATCATTATTATAAGAGTAAATTCAGACTCATGAGAAGAAAACACAATATAGTTAGATCATATTGATTACTGGTATACTCTCAATATTAATTGTGTTAAAACTTGTGATAATCTTGCAAAATCATAAACTAAGGTCTTAGCAAGATAAATGAGATGAAGCACATCGAGGGGGATGAAATTGAAGCTCATAAATCCCGAGTCATTTATGAGGAAACGTAATTTGGGACTAGAGATCCTATAATCAGGTTCAATGGGAAAAACGAACCATATGATGACTTGTTGTGAAATGCACTAATATTAATTTTATTCAATCCTAATGATGTGAGTGCATTTATCCTATAATGAATTGTGGAGGTTGAGTCTTTGAACTATTAACGAAAGTCTGTATCTCGTATGAGTGAGGTGTCAAATCATACGATCACCCTTGACAGATTTCACCTATGTGAGTGTGAAAGTAGGTCGCTTTCAATGAGAATGGGCTTGTTTTAAAAAACGCTCATGAAAACCGGGATAACACATGGTCGTAATGTGATGGATGTAAAAGCTTATGTAAACACCTAGATTATTGTGTGTAAGCAATGTTACTTTATTTCTCTTAAGCAGTCATAATTAAAGTTTGAGACCACTACTGACTCTTGAGTAAAGGTTATTGTTTTACTAAGTGAAGGTTCAATGCAGAGCACACCTTCATTACGTATAATAGTCTATCTTCAACTAAATTGTGAAATACTCTCTTATCTTAATATTAAAATGAGTGGGGGACTGTTAGTATGACATTTTAATATTAATAAAAATGTATCATATGCTCATGTTATGTTCATTAGTGGGCATTACATTTGTGCCTCTTTACACTCATCAATTATGGAAGAATGTCGTCATTAATTGTAGTAACTTTTGTAACCACCAATTCTTCATTTTACACATTATTAGTCCTCTTTATTCTTGTAACCTATGTAACTTATAGATCACTTACTTATCCAATTTACTAGCCATTATCTTCCTATTCGTTGCAATGAAAAATTCATCAACTATAAATAGTGTGGTCTTACTTTGTGTTGAGTACATAAGAGATGGACAAGTGATAGAGTGTGAGATAAGATGAGAAGTGTTGCATTGTGTATATATTGAGTTATCGTAGTGAAATAGAGAGTTGAGACAAAGAATAATATTCTAAGTTTTCAATTATATTCACTATATGACATGAGAGTAATTATATGTTTAAGAAAGGTGTTCTTTTTGTGGAGCTTTGAACTCTTCGACTAATCTCTTGAGTGTACGACGTTGTTGGGCTATTATATTCTAGAGGGGAAACATCAAGAGTGATACTCTTGGATAAGTGTAGATTATGCTGCAGTGGGCTTGAATCTCCTTAAAGAGAACGAGATATCCGTGCCTTAGCCAAATACTTTTTTTTATTCATTTTTTGTCATTTTATTTTCAACTGTAATTTATTATATTTTTGATATATTACACCAACACCTTCTACACTTGGTAAAGGACCTTAAAACACATGAGCAAGTAGGACATCACTAGGTTCAAGCTCATATGCTTATGACGAACGATTCGGATAATAGAGTTGTGATCGAGGTGTTACAATATTATTTGACAATTTAGCTCTAGATTATAAATATAAACATAAAAATTAAAACTTTACTTCAATTTTTTTCCCCATAAACACAAACATAGCTAGTTGAACATCTATACATGACTACTGACATGCGAGCAGGAGCGATGTCCATATCTTTCTTGCATCGAGTTCTTGATTTTAGATCAGATGTCTGGAAATATTCAGTATTTACAATAAAATAAAATGGCGCAGGTGGTCAATACATTTTGATCACCCATGGGAGTTAAAGTCTCCTATATGTTTGCTTGTAATACTGTGTTGTAGTATTTGCTCACATAAGTCTTCAGCTTGATTGCAAGAAGTCCAAAAAATTTAATAGGATGAGAGCATGTCATTTTCTAATTTTTCCACATCATTTGTTTTTGGAGTGCACCCCTTGAAGAATCTATATTCATATTGAAAAAAAATATCGTATTACAAAGATCAAACTCATTGTCAGTGGGTTCTTGAATGATTGGATATCGCTCTACTGACGTATACATGTCAAGCGTCTGTTGATTAATGCGATAAGCAAAAGTTTCAAGACTATGAAGAAATAAAGATAAAGAATTGTTCCAAATACAAATTAAAATAACATGGATATTGATTAGAGATAATCACTACGTCTTTCATATCACAAATACCTATATTTAAAGAAAAAATACATTATAAATGTTCATATTTAGGAGATGATGGGAATAATTACACCACTATAAGAGTCCGACTTATCTTACATAACCAAGAGGTTTTTCTTCAAACATTGGTTGCCCTTTGGACATTTTCTTAACAAAAAATTATCCTTTGGGTTTCAGACTCTGACACATGGCATAAGTTTAATTTAATGGTTAAGATTATATAATTAAAAAATCTTTAATTATATATAAAAGTAGTTAATTATTCTAAATATAATTAATGTTTTGTTTTTATTAGTTAAAAATCTTAGTCATTAAATTAAATATATATCATGTGTAATCAATCTAAATAGAAATTTGAGGAAAATGGTCAAAACTCAAAAGATTACATTTGTTGTCCTATGTGCAAGTTTTTTGGTGTGAAGGGCACCAGACACGTGAAGTTAAGCCTCTATATATTAGTGCCCCTCTTCTCTTTTCACAACTTTTCAAAAACTTTCATCACTTCATTTTCTCAATTCCATTCAACTCCAATGGTGCGATTCATTGTGTTTCTACTGCTGCTACTTGTGTCTCATGTCGTCTCCTCGCACTTTATCGTTGAGACTCTTCCTGGATTTGAAGGAAAACTTCCATTTACACTCGAAACGGGGTAAGTTGATAGTATTAATTTTGTCATTCTGTATATAAATAGACACTTAATTGTTATGTTCATATATCAGTTACATTGGTGTTGGACAAGAGGAAAAATTGCAGTTGTTTTATTTCTTCATAGAATCTGAGAGAGACCCACAAAATGATCCTCTCATGCTTTGGCTCACTGGAGGTCCTGGTTGTTCTGGTCTATCTACCCTTCTATATGAGATGGGTATGTTAATTTTATCCCATATACTTATTAGCGTTCGATATGCAATTAAAGCTAACCAGTTAAATCAACTTTGCATTGATAATCCAAGGCATATGATACATCGATTAAACTAATCTTAACTCTAAAACTTTTACATGGAAGTTGACTTTCCTGCAAGTTAGCATTAGAGACAAAAGTTTTCATAATGGTTTTGATCATAGGTGTGATGTTTAGTCCAGTCCCCTTGGGTTAGAAGGGTTTTTTTAGAGCTTTTTGTAGAACTCGGTTTTATGGATCTTTACTTCACTCTATCGGATTGCAAATTGGATTTACTATTTTGACACAAACTCTACCCTTTAGTTCTAATAGGAAAACCGAAAGCTGTTTCATTCAATCAAGTATTCACATCCATATCAGATATGTTTGTGTGATCCTTTTCCTTTTTAATCGTCATGATTTGTTTCTGCCTTGTACAAAGTATTCTGTATTTCTTTGGATCCTTATTCTTCAGGTACAAGTTGATCTTGATTCCCAAATCTGTATGTCTTTACTCCAGATTGCTTAATTTCCTCTTGATTCCCAGATCTGTGTGTCCTTTCTTTTCTTGTGTCTTTGCTTTTGATTGCTTGATTTCCTCTAGATTGATCTTCTTAACTTTTTGACTTCTGTGATGATTTGTTGATTGCGAAAAATAAATATTGAAAACTAGTCAAGATTGTATAAAGGGCTCATAAATAATGTCCACTATGTATCAATATATGTACATAAGGTGCAAGCAGTAAGGACGATGACTAAAAGATCAATTTTATGTTAAGAGTCTCGGAGTCTAAGAGATATATTTGTTGTGAACAAGTGTATGCTTCTTGTTTGGATTATTATATATATCTCAAAAGTTAATGAGTTGTAGAAATGACCTTGATGCTTCTTTCAGGTCCTTTAACCTTTGATTATGCAAATTCTAGTGGAAATTTCCCAAAATTGGAGTTGAACTCATATTCTTGGACCAAGGTTTTGTAAGATTAGTCGTTTACAATTGGCTTATAGTTTTATTGTTGCTCGTCTATAATCTGGTTTTCATTATTAGGTGGCCAACATAATATTTATAGATCAACCAGCTGGCACAGGCTACTCATACGCAAACACTTCAGAAGCTTACAACTGTAGTGATACCCTCTCTGTAACTCTAACTTATGAATTCCTTAGAAAGGTGAGACAATTTTGTTCTGAGCAAATTCATCCATATTTTTATGTGTAGCTCGAATTATTGATTCATTGTAGTTGGATTTGTTATCCATTGGTATTCCAAATCTTGAAAAAAGGAAACTTTACAATTTGAGACCTGTTTTAAAAAGTCACAAGAGCCCAGCATGTTTGAATCTTTTTCTCCAACAACATTTATTTATATATCTTACATCTCATGTTTCAATGTCAATCAGAACTTCATAAGCAAATTCATGAGACTGAAATTGTTGTGTTGTAGTGGCTTATGGATCATCCCGAGTATCTCAAGAACCCACTATATGTTAGTGGTAGTTCGTATGCAGGATTTTTTGTTCCACCGCTTACTCGCAAAATATACGATGGTATTGTATCTTGTACATGAGTTCAACATAAGTCTTTTTGTTATCTTGTTTCATCACCTTTTTCTTTCTCTCAAGGTATTGAAGTTGGTGACAAGCCTCAACTGAATATCAAAGTATGAACTACAATACATTTAGTTGCTCACCTCTTCTTTCTGTTCTCATTGTTGATACTTTCTCATTTTAAGTTCTGCTGTAAAACCTGAGGTTTTGGATTGAATGTAGGGATATATACTAGGTAATGCTCAAACAGATAGATACATCGACGTCAATGGTAAAGTCAAATATGCTAACCGTATGGCACTTATTTCAGATAAGATCTATCAGGTATCTAATAGCTTATGTTCTGTACTATTAACTTCTTCAGTAGTTCAACTAGAAATTACATATAATTCATTATGATTCTGCAACTAATCTTCCCTATGTTATTGTGTAGTCCGCTAAAGAAAATTGCAATGGGAATTATATTGACGTTGATCCACATAACACATTATGTCTAAATGATCTTCAGAAAGTAACAAGGGTAAGGGTTCAAATTCTACACTTATAAAATGCTAAGATATCTTTAAAGTCCAATTATGCTTAAATAGTTAGTCATTGCATGTGATTAGTGTCTCAAGAACATAAAAGAGGCGCATATTTTAGAACCTTGGTGTGACCTTCCATTTCTCCAAGAAGCTCCTACAAATGTCCATACAGTGTTTCCAATTGCAGGACCATGGTGTCGAGTAAGTCTCTATTTCCCTCCCCCCAACGAGGCCTTCTTAGCGTCATGTATTGTGTTAATTCTGTTGGTATATTATACAAGAATTTGCAGAGTTAACTTCTTAAACCCAAAAACCAGGAAAAAAATTACATATACTCATATGTTTGGGCAAATGATAAAGCTGTCCAGAAAGCACTAAACGTTCGTGAGGTATGCAAATACAGTTTTTATTCCTATTGTCCATATCCAATGCTACCCCCCCCCCCCCACCCCCCCAAGTCTTGAAGTTGGTTTTGAATGATATGGTCATGTAAAAAACCCAGGGAACGACATTGGAGTGGGTGAGATGCAATGAAAGCATGCGTTATAGAGGTAAGGAGAGAACCGAGTCATATGTGTATGATGTCCCAAGTGCCATTGATGATCATCGGCATCTCACCAACAAATCCTGTCGAGCACTAATTTATAGGTATTACTCCAAGATAACTTCTCTTCTTCTTCATGTTACACCATTCTTCTAAGTGACCTTACTATATTAATCACTAACCTTAGAAAGATTGTCCTTTGTGTTTTAGTAATCACTAGATAATGGAAAAAATGAAAAGACAAAGAAACAAGAGGTATCAACTTGCGTTCAGGCTTAAGAAAAACAAGCAATTATTAGTACTATAGTAAGCCTAATCACTGGAAAAAAGTTACCAGAAGAGACTGTTTGATGAATTTTTAATTTTTACTTTGATAGTGGTGACCATGACATGATTGTTCCTTATTTGAGCACGGGAGAATGGATAGACACTTTGAAGCTGCCAATTGCAAGTAATTGGGAGCCTTGGTTTGTCGACGGTCAAGTGGCAGGGTTGGTTCCTTGCTCTCTAATTTTTTTTTTACCCACCCAATATTTGTTGATTTTTCTAATACTTCGTTTATGGTAGATACAAGGTGAAGTATTTACAAAATGACTATGAGCTGACATATGCAACTGTTAAGGTAACAACTATTCCCTATTGCAACAACTCTAAACCAACATCATTGCATCTTGATTTTCCTTGAATTAATTCATTTAGGGTGCGGGTCATAATGCTCCTGAATTCAAGCCAGAACAATGCCTTCCCATGCTTGATAGGTGGTGTTCCGGTGACCCTCTTTAGTTTCACCCTTGCAAGACATTAATGTACTCCTTTGTTTCTCTCGATCGACACAAGTTGCTTCTTTGACATATATAGCAACACCAGACATTAAGCATGTGTGTCGTGTAATCTTGACATGGAAAATCGCGTGTTAAAATATATATGATTCGAGGTTGATACTATTTATATTAGTTTGTACTTTGTAGTATGAGAAGTTATAGAAAGGAAGTACTTGTCGAATTTATTTGGCTTTTTACGATCAGGCCCATGACACTTATATTTCATGTAGAGAGGATTTCTTTCCTCCTACCTTTCCCATATTACATTCAAACTACTTGCCTCTTTAGACTCCTTCTTCAAATCAAAATCATTAATTCTTTCTCTTAAATTCACCACTTGTTTGTTTCCTTCAGTTTTATCACAAAGTTAGTATTATCCATTTCTTGATTTCTGCGCTCGTCTTTATTCGTTTTAGAAGCTTTCCCGAATTCAACTGCTCATGACAGTATGTCACGACTGAAAGTACACCTTAGATGTGACATGTAGTAAAAACTCCGAGAGTCCCTACACAAGCCACCCGACATACATATACACAACATATTAGAGAAAAGCAAGAAATCTCATAAGAATTAAAGAGTTTGACATATAAGCAAAAGTACAACAAAGTCTTGACAAGCCATCTATTACATCCAAAAAGTGGTTGGGATGTAACGTGTACACCACATATAAAGTCTGGAAACTAAAACATAAGGAAAGCAATAAAAGTGATAGTGTCCTCGAAGTAGAAGGACTCACCAAGTCTTCAATCTCAAAGATGATCAACTAGACAATATTTTGTATTTTAAATTTGTTTACATATGATTTTGGCTCGATTCCACGAAACCTACAAAATTTAACAGCGTGCGAGCATGACATATGATAGTTTTTCCATTTTCCAAAAGAACATTGCTTACCTTTTGCAGTAACCTTGCGGACATTTCCACCTTTATCATCATGAGCAAAAGTATGAAATTCTCCATCACCAGTGTTGTAAGTCATTAATTCAGTGTGTCCTTGGGCTCTTTGATAATAATCATTAAAATTCTTATCTATTGCAAGAGGACATGACATTCTACTTTGAAGTAATGCGACAACAATGTTATTTCTTTCGGCAAAACAATCAACAATAGTGTTGAACGTCATGCGAACCATGTCAGTCACAGGAAGCCCCTGAGCTTTTTTCAATAAATCATTATACGATTCAGACACATTTATCTTCATGGAACCCCATCTACGACCATCATCTTTATACAATGTCCATTTTTTCAAAGGAAATTCATTTAACCATATATATGCTGCAAGGAACAATATTTTGATTTGTTGCACAAATTTCTTCTTCTAATGCTCTGTAGCAGCTAACCACATTAATTTCTCAAGTTCACTATCCACATATTTTTTTTAATTAAAATTTGCTTTTAAGTGCTGAACACAGAATTTGTGATATGTGTTCGGTGGACTCAATCAATCATAAGATTGAATACATAGCAAGATTCCTTGATGGCGGTAAAAAATCAGACCAATTCATTGTCGTTCACAAACACCATATGTACACAATAACTTGAGAAACCATGACCAAGACTCGTCACGTGCAACTAAAGCATATGCAAGTGGAAAAATAGTTTCCTTCGCATCAATCGCAAAAGAAAATAATAATTTCATATCATACAAATCATAAATGTGTGTGCTGTTGATTGAAATGATTGGCCTATAACTTGTGAAACCATTAATGCTTTGTTTAAAAGCACAATTTATTTTTGAAGATTTGCTCATCTTGCATTGTTGTAGAATGGTGCTCCCACTCAAAAATTGTGCCAGGATTGAATAATTGTAGTCGAACCATATATCGAGGTAATTTCTTAAATGGACTTTTAAAATCACCATAAACCATTAAATGCTTTTCTCTGGCCTTTTAGTGCTTTCCTATAACCAGGAGGAAAATGATGTTTTCCTTTAATGTTATGCAACACCTCAGACTTTAAAAAGGGATAAAAAAGGGGTTCATGCAAGTCACCCATCAATTTTTAGTTTTGGGTCGACTTCAAATGAATATATCTCTTATCACATAAAGAATTAAGTGGCTCATAACCTATCAAATTAAAGGTCTTTGAGTCCTCTTTCCAACGCCGCCAAGTTTTCTTAATTCCGAGCTCGGAGTAAAAAGTGATGTCCGTTTTAGTGAAGGTCTCTCTTTTAAGGCACCTCAATCGTTTATAGAAAGATAGTTTGGTCTTTTCCCATCCCTTCTAATCCTATCAACGTTTTTCTTCACCCAATTAAGGTCGGAAACAATGTTAATTCAATTTTTTCACATTCTTTAACAGTTACGGGAATTAGAGCAAGGTTCCAAGAGGAGAAAAATCTAGGTTTCAAAGCTTCTTCAAGATTCTGACGATTTTCAACAAGAACCTTCGTTCTTTCCAGGTATGTAAGGCTTCTCACAGTGTTGGGACTAGTTCGTCCTCAAGCCAAACATCTCAATTTAGTCAAGAAATTGTTACATCTAAAGGATCCATTCGTAGTTCTTGATATTTGAATTCAGTTCTTTAACAATTGGGGTTTTGATTTATTTTTTTTGTGAATCTTGTAGTGTTGTTCATGCTTAGAATCACATAAATCCTATTGAGTTGGTAAATTTATGTTTTCCAAAGGATTTTTCTGAAGTTCTGATGTGTTAGTTTTGGGTTTGAGAAACAAGAAGAGTTTATGAGAAATTTCCCAATTCTAAACTAGTTTGAAGCTTTAATTTCAACAACAAAAACTGTCGGGGTCGCTCGGGAAGAGCTGGGGCGGCGCGCCTGCAGTGCACCTGAACCCAGTCCCAGTACTTTGGAGCCTTGGGCGGCACGCCAACAGTGCACCGAAATCTAGCCCCAGTACTTTGGAGCCTGGCACCTTGCACCAGTTGTACGCTAGGAGTCATTGGACAAATGTTTCCTTGTTTCATCCAACGCGTGTTCCTTTAAGTTGTGGCTACATTTCCCCTCTCTATATTAGCTCCTATAAGCTCAATTTAACTTTGAAAATCCCTACATATCCTAATTGTCTAAGTGTGCATTCAAATTTGAAGTGAGTTCACACGAAAAGTTTAAGGGCTCTATTTTTAGAAAAATACAAGAGTTTTCAGTTGCTATGCATATCAATCTTGGGCTTGAAAGATAAGTCCATAAAAATATGTTTAAATGTAAGTATGAGTTATGCATTTGAAAAGTAATTTAGTAAAGTAATAGACCTTCTGTTTGTAAAGGGTGAATTGAGCATAATTAATATTAATTATTTTGAGAGTAGTATTGAGCAGCAAGTCGGGTTAGAGTCTTTTATAACTGAAAAGTCCCATAAAACTATGTAGCCAGCGTAGGATAGGATAACATTGATTCGTCATGCGACTCCTCACTGCCTCTGGGAAGGCTTATTAGATGGATCCATAGTTACAATATCATCCTATGCCCCAACAAAGTTTAGGATGACCCTGGCAACATGGGCGAAATATTGTATGATTGCTAGGTTTATGGTAATGGTTGTCAGTTAGAGAAACTCTCCAGAAGTAAAGTATATTTTTTTTCATATTGCTTTTATTGCATATCTTCTTGTAAAGTTTAAATGGTTTTCACTTTATGCTCATGTATTGATTCGGTTGAGTTGCTTTCAGTCATTCAGTTAAATTATATGTTGAGTCAACCATATTATATACTCATACATTTAATGTACTGATATCATTCGACTTGCATCTTTTATGATGCAGATACATGTGTTGAGGATCATCAATAGGCGCTTCGTTGAGATCATCTTACACTTGTAAATAGTATTTGGTGAGGCCTCCTTGATTTCGGGATACTCTAATTTCATTTCAGGTTTTAGTAGTAGTTGAGGTATTGTGGGTCTTGTCCCGACATCTATCTTGGAAGAGTTAGAGTCTTCATAGACGGACAAAAAATAGATGTTTTCCATTGTTTTCTCAGGAGGTTTATTTGATTTCTAGATTATGTTAAGTATTTCAAGATAGTGTTTTAAAACATTCCTTTGAATGTCTAAATGCTCATCTATTTAGGCTTCCGCGTATCTTTAAGAGTCATGTGGGTCACAGTTAGTTAGGCCAAGGGTTCACATGTGGATCAAAAATGGTTCACGAGTGCCGATCACATCTAGGGTGTAAGCTCTGGTTGTGACAAACTTGGTATCAGAGCACATAGTTCAAGAGTCCTATGGTGTATATGAATTCATGTCTGTAGGGTCCTTCTTATCGGTATGAAGCATGCCACATATATAATTAGGAGGCTATGACATTTAAGAACATTTCACTTTCATCTTACTTCTGTTCTTGTGATAGATTTCAACTCTATAAAAGTTTCCTCTAACTCGTGCTTACGTGTGTCTTTTCAGATCATGCCTCCACGAGGAGCTGTTCGAGGGCGTCTTTCTAGGAGAAATGTTAATACTTAATGTCAAGCAGCTCCGAATGCACCAAAAGTGTAACCCCCTTAGGGAGATGTCACCAATATTAAATTCAAGAATGCCATTTATATGTTGACTCAAGTTGTAATAACACAGGTTGGTCGCCAAGGATTCGACCATCAGGATGTGAATGATACATCTAGAGTCCGAGAGTTTCTAAGGATGAATCCTCCGAAGTTCACTAAGTTGAAGCTTAACAAAGATCGAGAAAAATTCATGGATCAACTTCATAAGGTGTTTGAGGTCATGCATGGTGCTGATGCTAAGCGTGTGGAGGTTGCTACATACAATCTCAAAGGCATTTCTAGGATATGGTTTGATTAGTGGATGAAGGACAGGGCAAAGGGGGAACCACAGTTGAGTTGCGCTGTGTGTGAAGATGCTTTCTTCGGGTGCTTCTTGTCGCAGAGATAAGGGAATCAAAAGTAAGAGAGTTTCTTAATCTGAAGCACGAGTATATGAGTGTGTAGGAGTACAACCTCAAGTTCACTCAACTATCCCGCTATGCTCCGGAGATGGTGCCTGATATGAGGAGCAAGATGAGCTTGTTTGGGTCTGGTTATCCCACTTATCAAGTAAGGAAGGTAAGGCGGACATGTTGATGGGAGACGTGGACATAGCCAGGATCATGATTCATGTATAGGAGGTTGAGGAAGACAAGTTGAAAGACAGTGAAGAGTTCTGCATTAAGAGGGCTAAGACAACAAATCATGAGTCCGGTCAACAGAAGACTAAGAATGTAAATTGGTCATATTATCAGCAAAGGTCATTCAGGCTTGCTCCATTGTCATCTAGTGCACTTGTACCATAGAACAAGAATGATTACAGAATCCAGAACTCCCAAAATTTTAGAGCTCAGGGTTCTCAGTCGTAGGGAAGTGTGGCATAGGGGTTCACTCGCAACCCACTCTGTGGTAAGTGTGGTAAGCTTCATCCCGGAGAATGTCGTGTTGGTACCGATGGTTACTACAAGTGTGGAAGGATTGGTCACTTTTCTAGAGAATGTCCTAAGAACAGGTAGGGTAATAGGGGCAATAAAGCCCAATCTTCTTTAGTTGCTCCAGTAGATATAATTACCCAGAGAGGAACTAATTCAGGAATTGATGGGGGTATGAACCATTTGTATGCTATATATAGTCACTAGGATTAGGAGAACTCACCATGGTATGCTTAAAGCCTTTACTTTTCATGTTTATGTCTTACTTGATCCAGGTGCGAGTTTGTCTTTAGTGACTCCTTATGTAGCATGAAATTTGGCATTTCCACCGAACAACTTCTTAAGCCCTTCAATATTTCCACACCTGTTAGTGATTCTATTCTAGTAGAAAGAGTCTGTCGTGATTGTACCATCTTAGTCAATCACAAGGAGACCATAGCTAGCTTAGTTGAACAAGATATGGTGGAATTTGATATTATTCTAGGTATGGACTTGCTTCATGTTTGCTATGCCTAAATTTATTGTAGAACTCGAGTAGTCAAGTTTCAATTTCCTAATGAGCCTTTAGAGTGGATGAGTAGTTCAGCAGTGCCTTAGGGTCGTTTCATTTCATACCTTAAGGTCAGAAAGTTAGTTTCTAAGGGGTGTATCTATCACTTAGTCAGATTTAATTACTTTATTGTTGAGACACCACCTATTTAGTCAGTTCCAGTTGTGAGTGAGTTTCCACAAGTCTTTCCAGATGATCTTCCCGGAGTCCCTCCAGAGAGAGAAGTAGACTGCATAATATATATTTTTCCCGATACTCAAGTCATTTCTATTCTATCATATATAATGGCTATGACTTAGTTAAAGGAGTTAAAAGAGTAGTTAAGAGATCTTCTTAGTAAGGGCTTCATCCGATCAAAGTGTATCATCTTGCGATGTTTCGGTCTTATTTGTGAGGAAGAAAGATGGTTCCCTTAGGATGTGTATGGATTAACGCCACTTGAATAAGGTCACCATAAAGAATAAGTATCCCTTTCCAAGAATTGATGACCTTTTAGACAAACTTAAGGGTGACACTTTCTTCTCAAAAATAGACCTTAGATCTGGCTACCATCAGTTGAAAGTAAGAGAATGTGACATCCCAAAAACACCATTATGGTCATTATGAGTTCATTGTGATGTCCTTTGGTTTGAATCATGCTCTTGCAACATTCATGGATCTTATGAAAAGAGTGTTTAAGCCGTATCTCAACATGTTTGTTATCATATTTATCGATGGCATATTGATATATTCAAAGAATGAGGAGGACCATGCTAGTCATCTTAGAATAGTTTTCCAAACTCTCAAGGATCGAGAGTTATATGGCATGTTTTCTAGGTATGAGTTCTGGCTTGAATAAGTGGCGTTCTTAGGCCACATTGTGTCTGGCGAAGGGATTTGAGTTGACACTCAGAAGATTAAGGCAGCGCAGAACTGGCCCAAACACATGTCTCCAACTGGTATACGAAGTTTCTTAGGATTGGCTGGTTACTAGAGAAGGTTTGTCGAGAGATTTTCATCTAGCTAATCCTCGTTGACCATTGTTGGAATGTATGCGTCCACTTAGCTATGATAGGTCCAGGTCCTCAACACAATTTACAATGACAAAAACCAGATAAATACTTAAAGTAAATAAATGCTGAAAGTAAAGATTGTACACACAATTTTACGTGGAAACCTCCTTGCTCAAGGGAGTAAGCCCACAACCTGTCTCACAGGGATTTTCAAACTGCTTTTTCTAAACTTCACAAGCACAAAAGTAAAACACAGTTTACAACTAGAGATTAACCTGCTAATCTCCAAACTAAGCAATATTACCTATTACTTAACCGAGCCTAAGCAGATGCAATATTGCCCACTATACTAATCCTGACTGATTAATATAGACTTTGACGTAAGACACTAAGTTACTCACAACTAAGTTCTTACAATGATTCACACAAGCTTGAAACCTTTCTATCACAAGCGAAACGATTCCTACAATATAAGCACGATTACAAGCAATCAAAGTAACAACAGGTACAGGAAGCAATAATGCAATCTATCAGGTCCCTGTTGTTTTGAAGCTTGAATGTCTCTCTTTGAATGAATGAGTTGTCTGTTGTTTTTGGTGTTAAATATATCAAACATCAAGAGTTAATACCCTTTGGACAAACAACCTCGTCGCTTCTGGTTGGTGTAGTACAATGGCGGCGTCACTAACTTTCTGACGCACACAACTTTCCAGCGGTACCCTAGACGGGCACACACTGCAGAGGACCGGGTCCCAACACTTGTGAGGAGATCATCAAAACATCTGGGAGCATTAAGACTTATCATTTCCCCCCTTTTTGATAATGACAAACAACCTACAAGCAACCTCACATGAGTATTAAGCATTCATTCAAAAATTACATTAGTTCCCCCCTGTCACCTACTCCCCCTATCACTGTTCTTCCTACTTTGTTTAGTTGCCTTATTTCACAATAGTTTACCAAAAATCCCCACTTTTGACATCATTGAAAAGGAATAGCAGTAAACATATGCGAGTTATATTCAATGCATTTAAGAAATCAGGGCAATGGGCAACACAGAGCATGTACATGTAAGCATAAAGAGAATATGAATCCATACTGAACAGGGCACAGTTGCAATTAGCATTACATCACAAAAACTGACCACAATAGTCAATCAAAATAGTACACATAGACACAAGAGGTTTAAACCAGGAATGAAAAAGAAACTAGGGAAAAAGGACTTGTTTAGGATGGAGGGGAAAGGGGATTAAGGGTACGCATGAGCAAGGACATTTTCTCATTTGCAGCCTCATGAGCCTGAAGAACTTGCTTGTTGAGAGCTGATGAGTCCACGATTTGGACTCATTTAGGGCTTTATTTTAATGGATTTAGTGTCCTCAAATGCATATTTTGTCTCATTAACTTATGTAAATCCTTGAATTTCAGGTATTTAAACTTAGAGACAAAGCATGGACACTATAGAGCAAAAAGGAACAAGGCACCTGAAAGAACGAAGAAAAGAAGGCCTGAGGATTGCCTAAACCATTGAGAGAGTCGCCGAATGGCCTTTGTCCCGCCCAATGTTCCAGTGTGCCAAGCCCTAAAGGGAAAAATCAAAATGGGTGATAGAAAGGAGCAGTCGGCGAGTCACCGAACGATTCCGTGAGGCAGTGCCATATCGCCCAAGGTTACAGAGCTTGAAGTTGCTGAAGGACAATGCAGAAAGGCGATGAACCAGACCAAAGGGCGGATCACCGAGTGGATCGGTGATCCCGACTAACTGCGCCGAGTGATCCTTCGCAACACACTTTTTGACAACTATAAATACCTATTTGAATTTTTAGTTTATAATCAAGTTTTATATTTTTTCAAAATTTAGTTTTAGAACTTAGTTTTTGGGAGACAATTTTCCTTAGGTTTGAAGAGTTGAAGATTTCCATTTTCTAAGCAATTGGAAGTGGGTATTGAAGACTCTTCATCCTTGATGTGTGTAAACACAATATTTATCGTACCGATTTAATGGAAACACTTTTCGGTATCAATTTCTATCTTTTTACTAACCCCAATTTTTGGGGTGTGATTTTGTGAACATGGGTTGAATTTACTGCTGGGTATTGCTAATTGATTGTTTATTCGCTGTTTAGAGATTATTTGATTCAGTAGTTGTGTTTGAATTAAACGGGGTTGTAGTTGCAAATACAATTTTATCTTCGTGTTTTTGACTTGCTCGAGAGAGAAGTTTTTAAACCAAAACTACTGAATCGATAGTCTGTGGTTATTGGGTTGTCGTGGGTTCAACTCGAGAGAGTGAATCCTAAACCCTCTCCCACACATTCAGCCTGAGAGAGTGAATGCACTAAGGCGAAGGTTGTGCTTCATTGCCTCTTATCGGTGTTCGAGAGAAACCGATTTGATTCGGGGTAAATTGTTTGAGAGAAAATTTACCCCCACTAAAGTCTAGCCTAGTTACCAATTTGCAGCGAGTTACTATCAATAGCATTTACCCGATTGTGTATTTTAACCCATATTCCTTTCACATCCCAAGAATCCCGTCTCCATATTTGCAATTTCGTTTTAGTTTTCATTTTAGTTGATAATTGCTTACAAAACCCCCTTTGATAATTGACACTTGTGTTACCCTTCAATTTATCATGTTTTTCTTCGTAAATGTCTATAGCTATGATTAACTTGAACACATTTTTTCTTTTCTATTGATTCTCAATTACAAACCACACCCTGTGGGAATGATCCCCACCCTTGGTTGGGTTATATTACTATTGAACGACCGTGGACGTTTAGTATTGGATGAAGCGCCCAGATATGTCAAGTTAACATGGCGCCGCTGCCGGGGAGTGTTGTTACTTGAGAATTTTTAGTTAAGTTAAACTTTGCTCTTGTTAGTGATAGCTCTACTTACTTAATTTTTAGCTTTATTGTATTTGTTTGTGTTGTAAAAAGGAATTATGTGCGTAAACGACAACAATAGAAGCCAAGTAGGCCATAAAGACGACATCGGAAATCTCAACGATGTCAACGAGCCTCATGCTAATGACCCCCATCTCATGGGTGGAATTGGTGCCTTTCGCTTACCTCCGGCCGAAGGGAATGCAATGTTCCTCATCATGAGTACTATGTTGCAACTATTGCAACTAAAAGGGATTTTCAGCGGTTTGGCTCATGAGGATCCCCATGAGCACATTAGAAACTTTGTAGATGTATGCGGACCATTCTCTTTCAAGAATATCTCCCAAGAATGGGTCCGATTGAGGTTGTTCCCATTCTCTTTGATGGGTGAGGCATGCAAGTGGCTGGCTGAATTGCCATGTGAATCAATCACTTCGTGGGAGGAGTTGGTCATCGCATTTCAAGTGCAATTTTCCCTCCCTCGAAGATGATGACTCTTCGGGACAACATTCAGAGCTTCAAGCATCTAGAAGGCGAGCCTATTCATGAAACTTGACTGCGATTTAAAAAGTTGGTGCTTCAATGCCCAACCCATGGCTTGCCTGATAACATGTAGCTGCAGTATTTTTACCGGAGTCTGGATTCGGTAAATAAGGGTGTTGCTGACCAACTCTCTCCGGGAGGTTTGATGCAGCAGCCTTATGTGATAGCTGCTCAGCTCTTGGATGGCATGACTATCATAAACAGGGCGTGGTATACCCGTGAAGACCAGGTCTCCCCTCACGTTCAAGTTAACTAAGGAACTAATGGAGAAGGACCAAGAGCGGGACCAAAACAAGGCTAAGATCATGAAAAAACTTGATATTTTGTCTAAAAATGTCATGGAAGCTGGTGCTTGAAGTGTCAATGTCGTGGGTATCGGGTGTGCTAATCCAGATGAATCCAAGTTTGAATCTTTGTATAATGAAGAGGTAAATTTCCTAGCCAACCATGGCGGTGGCTATCGTTCAAACTACCCGAGGCAGGGTGGTAACCAAGGTTGGGCTAGGGATTAAGGTTGGAAAGATCGAGATCGTGAATGGAGGGACCGTAATCCAAATTGGAAGGATGGGGAGAAGGATAGGTATGTGCCTCCTCACGAGCGCCAAAACCCAAAATATTCGAAAGGTGGTCGGTCTGAGGATATGCTCTCTCATATCCTCAACAAAGTTGAAGGGTCAGACAAGATTTTAAAGAAAATGAAAGAAGATGTGTCTACCCTTAGCCAGTCCGTCACCTCCCATTCAGTGTCTATTAAGCAGTTGGAGACCCAAATGGGTCATATATCATCCCATCTCAAACCGAGACAGCAGGGGTTTTTTTCTATTGATACTATGGCTAACCTCAATAATGAGGCTTGAAGGTGGACTTGAGTCGTGTTGCGACGTTAACTAAGGCGCTGCTTAGGGGGCAACCCAAGACCCTTATTGCTTTATTTTGCTTTGATAAAATAATGGTGTGTTGATTGTGTAGGTGGAAGTGTGGAAAGTGTTTAAAAAGTGCAGCTTGGCGAGCATCAGGTTCAGTCAGCGAATCACCGAAGTGGTCGGCGACCCCGACCTAAATCATTGACAGACTCAAGATAATCTTACATTGGAATCTGTAAAACTCGGTGAGCCCATGAAATTATTAGCGAATCGCCAACCATGTCGGCGATCCCGACGGAGACCATCGTTTGGACCCCCAAAATAACTGGAGGTCCTATAAAAGTCGGCGAGGTAAATGACTACTCAGCGTGTCACCAAGTAGCTCGGCGAGAATGACTAATGTCGCCGAATGGGCGTGAACTGGACGGGTTTTCAGGGCAAAGGTTTAAAAGTTTCAAATTCATTCACTTTCCTTCACTTTTTACCTTCCCAAACTCACACCTGCACTCTAGTTTCTATATTTCTTGCATTTTTAGAGTATTTTAGTCATTGATTGGTGCTCGGATTATGGATTACTCTGCCGCTTAGTATTTCAATCTTTATTAATCGGCATCAAAGGTTGGTTTTCCAAACCCTGAGATTATTTTATAAAAAATGTACTCATTTGCAATGATCTCATTGTGTTGTCGTGTGCTGGGCCTCTCTGATAGAATTAGTATGTTTGAATGCTTGATTTAATTTGATAATCTTGCCCGTAATGTTTTGATTCTCGAAATCATGTAGTCTTGTGCTTAAAATGAAAAAAAATTCATGGGTTTATGCTTGGGTGTCGTGGGGTGTACTTTAATTTCTCTAGAGCATCCATCGAATTTGTTTTGGGGGGTTGTGGGGTTGAATTTGAGAAGTTGGGTTGAAAGTAGGCACGTTGGGTCGTTTGGCGAGCTGGGTCGAGCTCGCCGAACCACTCGATGATTCGCCTAGTGTTCCCATCTCGCCTTTAATTTCATGCTAAATGTGTTGTTGGAGTCTATAACTTTTGGCGAGAGGCCTGAGGTCGCCAAATGAGCTCGACGATTCACCGAAAAACTTCTTGATCGCCCTTTCTCTGAACCCCTGAACCCTTCTTACACTGTAACTTTCGGCCGGCTAATTCAGTTCGCTGAAGCAATTTGGCGACCCTCCAACTGCTTCGGCGAGTTTGTCTGCGCCTAATTTTCTGTGTGTTTGTTTGGATATTTCCTAACTTATCCTCGAGGTTTTGCAGACATGACTAGATCTAAAGTAGCTAAAAGAATAATACCAACCCAAGAAAAGACTAAGGGGATTACGATAAATGAGGATGCATCTATATCCAGAGGCAAAGCTACATAACGTCCCACAATGGGTGGGAAAGGCAAGGGCAAGAGGTCCACTTCTGACAGGAAGGCCACTATCAGAGATCCTAATGTTCCTTCATGGGCCCAGGGATTCTGTGCAGCTGTGCATGTCTTTCTGGAGGACTCGCACGTGACAACCCCTAGTGGATCTGGAACTATCGCTCCTCCTGAGGTGACCCGAGCACTGATGCTCAGACTCAGAGTGATGCATCGGGCACTAACGCCCAAAAAGATGGAGCGACTGTGCAGATAAGACCCTCTCTTTACCTCCATCTCTGCCTTACTTTATTTTGACTTGTGGATGTTTTTATTTGCATTTGAGGACAAATGTTTTATTTGTGGTGGGGTGAGGCCCATCTTTTGTGACTCCATTTTTTTTATATATTTGGGCTTTGAGCTAAATTCGTGTTATACACTGCTTTTTGTAGAAGGTTTGAGCTTATGGCTCCTTGATTTTAATTGTAAATGATTTTTGACCCGTCTAAAAAAATTTGCCACCTCTTATATGTGTTGAATGTGGTTGTTCTCTTGAAAATTTGAGTACTGGTTTTGATCAATACCAATGACTCGAATAGTGCTCATAATCGAACATAAATGAATGCGCGGCTACGATGAGGACAATTGAAGTTGCATAGACAATATGTGAACTCTTTTCATCTCGTTGTGACTAGCCAATTATTGAATCAAGTCTCTTGTGATTAACATTGCACACTAGCGAAAGTGTGGAGTCTAGTTTGATTTTGGTGTCAATGCCTTGTGTGATGAGTACCGTGAACCATGCATGATGACACCTAGAATTTGCCCTATTGGTCCGGTTGACTAAGTGATGCAACTTCTTGAGATGATCTTAGTCAACTTTAAAGAGTGTGAACCAATTTGAAATTATACCTATTTTGCGGCCTACCTTGTGAGTGTGTGAACCTCTTTTGAGCACCCTTTGAACCTTAACCTTTTTCTTGGAAGAAACTTGATAACATTGCTACCTTAACCCCTCCATATAAAAAAAGAGAGAGAAAGAAGAAGAGATTGAAAAAGAAAAAAGTTGTGAAATAAAGTTTTGGAAATACAAAGAAAAGGGGGTTCCCAATGACAAATGGAAGATGAATAAGAGGTGATTTTTGAGCTTGAATGAAAATAACAAAGAGAAAGAAAGAAGGTGTTGTTCACATCACATTTCATGAGGATTTTCAGCCTATAAGTCTAAATGACCATACCATTACACTCAGCCCCAGTACAAACCTTGAAAAAGACCTTTTTGAACTTGAATGAGCTGAAGCAAAAGTTGATTGGAAAATAAGGGCAAACCTATGGGTGAAATCATGCATTGTGTTTATCTTTGTGAGTGTGAGTGTTGATCTTGATTCTGGAACTTTAAATGATTGAACCTTTGAGTGAATATGGAATCATTCGTTATGTGAGGGCATTTGATTTCCTTTGTTGAGCTTGAACTTGCATTTGAATTAAGTATAGTGAGCTTGAGATTCTTTGATAATGTTGAGTCACAACTTTAAACTTTGAGTGCACAATTGATCCTTGCATGAGTAAGTTGAAACTTTTTGTGTGCATTCACGGTTGAGTCTTGTCTAGCACTGTTTGAGACATCCTTTTTGAACTGCTGAACTTGAGTTTTACTTGAGGACAAGCAAAAGTTTAAGTTGGGGTGTTAATGAGTCCATGATTTGGACTCATTTAGGGCTTTATTTTAATGGATTTAGTGTCCTCAAATGCATATTTTGTCTCAATAACTGATGTAAATCCTTGAATTTCAGGTATTTGAACTTAGAGACAAAGCATGGACACTATGGAGCAAAAAGGAACAAGGCAACTGAAAGAACGAAGAAAAGAAGGCCTGAGGATCGCCTAAACCATTGGGTGAGTCGCCGAATGGCCTTAGTCTCGCCCAATGTTCCAGTATGCCAAGACCTGAAAGACAAAATAAAAATGGTCAATAGAACGGAGCAGTCGGCGAGTCACCTAATGATTCCGCGAGGTAGTGCCATATCGCCCAAAGTTACAGAGCTTGAAGTTGCTTAAGGACAATGCAGAAGGGCAATGAACCAGACCAAAGGGCAGATTGCCGAGTGGATCGGCGATCCCGACTAACTACGCCGAGTGATCCTTCACAACACACTTTTTGACAACTATAAATAGCTGTTTGAATTTTTAGTTTATAATCAAGTTTTATATATTTCAGAACTCAGTTTTAGAACTTAGTTTTTGGGAGACAATTTTCCTTAGGTTTGAAGAGTTGAAGATTTCCATTTTCTAAGCAATTGGAAGTGGGTATTGAAGATTCTTTATCCTTGACGTGTGTAAATACAATCTTTATCATACCCATTTGATGGAAACACATTTCAGTATCGATTTCTATCTCTTTACTATATCTAGCTAAAACCCCAATTCTTGGGGTGTGATTTTGTGAATATGGGTTGAATTTACTGTTGGGTATTTCTAATTGATTGTTTATTCGTTGTGTAGAGGTGATTTCGTTCAGTAGTTGTGTTTGAATTAAATGGGGTTGTAGTTGCAAATACAATTTTATCTTCTTGTTTTTGACTTGCTCGAGAGAGAAGTTTTAAAACCAAAACAACTGAATCGATAGTCCGTGGTTATTGGGTTGTCGTTGGTTCAACTCGAGAGAGTGAATCATAAACTCCCACACATTCAGCTCGAGAGAGTGAATGGACTAAGGCGAAGGCTGTGCTTCATTGCCGCTTATCGGTGTTCAAGAGAAACCTATTTGATTTGGGGTAAATTGTTCGAGAGAAAATTTACCCCCACTAAAGTCTAGCCTAGTTACCAATTTGCAGCGAGTTACTATCAATAGCATTTACCCGGTTGTGTATTTTAGCCCATATTCCTTTCACATCCCAAGAATCCTGTCTCCATATTTGCATTTTCGTTTTAGTTGTCATTTTAGTTGATAATTGCTTACAAAATCCCCTTTGATAATTGACACTTGTGTCACCCTTCAATTTATCATGTTTTTCTTTGTAAATATCTATAGCTATGATTAACTTGAACACATTTTTGCTTTTCTATTGATTCTCAATTACAAACCGCTCCTTGTGGGAATGATCCCAACCCTTGGTTGGCATTTGTCTTCAGCAGCTGCTCATTCTTAGTTCTCAACTTTTGCACCACTTGCTTATCTACACCACTTGTACCAGGTCCCTTTGAAACAACCTTCTGCAGTTGAGATTTCAGTTTTGCAATCTCAACCTCCTTATCATTTAAGATCACTGTGAGATCAATCAACTCTCGTTTAAGAGAGGCTTGCTGTTCTAGAAGATCTGCCACCTGAGACCTACCCCCAGCCTTTCTTTCAACACACTCACATTCTAGCAGGGTAGCAGCAGTGAACATTTTCTTCGTGGTACCAGGCACCCCTCGTCCCAAAGGCACTTCAAAATGTTTGAACACATAATTCAGTAAGTAGCCATACAGGATGTTGTGCTTTGCTAGTTTCCAGGTCATCACCCTGTGCATATGTTCAAGCATTATAGCAGGGAGATTTATTAGCTCAAGTTCATCCAGTTTCTCCATGAGAAATAGATCAGCAACAGATGCTACCGTTCTCTTCTCCGTCCTTGGTACCATCACCTTGTTGATGAACTCAAAGAGTAGCTGATATTCTCTTTTGAGAAACTTCCTTGGCATTCCTGCACGCTTGATGTCCCCACTCTTTGTGGCCTGTTCTGAGAACACACTGGATGGCTTGCAGCCTTTAATTGACCGAATTCCTCTCGCAGGCACACCTAAAATGATCCCCAAAGTTTCCTCATCTAATAAGATCTTATATCTTTGACAGAAGTCCTAATTCCTCCATCTTCTATCAACTCCATTTTGTAGTAAAATTTGCTCACCTCAGATTCATGCAAATAAGGTATTGAGGGTTCGAATAGATGGACCCAACCTTGTAGAGAAACAACATCAAAGAGATTAGACTTACCAAATTTTGTTATAATATTAGGATAAAAAACTCTGCCATTCAACATTTTCTGGTTCTCCATTTCAGCTATGCACTCTTCCCTGGTCATTTCCTTGTCTACAACTTGTTTTGGAACACTAGGACCTGGTCCCTTGTCCTGATTTGATTTAACAGTAACCCTTTTCTTTACTCTCTCCTTCTTCACAGGATATTTCTTGACAGATTTCTGACTTCCCTACAATTTAATCCTCTCAGCCTCAGCTTTCTTTCTTCGTTTCTTCACATATGCAGTGATATCATCAGATTCGGTATCACTGGTCCCAACAAGCAAATGAGTTGATGTGGGTTCTTCAGGCAAGTGACCTTCCCTTCTTCTTTTCCTAATCCTCTCAGTTTGAATTACATTCGCTGCAATGGCACTCCCCATAACTTTCTACATTTCACTCCTAGTCCCATACCTCTTCCTGTCCCCTTTTGAGTTGTACTCAACCAACTTTCCCTTCCCTTTTATTTTTCTCTCCTTTGAAAACTCAGCGGGCTCATCAGTAAGAACAGCCTCAGGAGTACTCTTAACTGTTTCCAAATCAGGGACACCAATTGTTAAAGTGTTTGCTCCTCTCACCCCTTTTCTACTAAACACGAGTAGAAAACTGTGAGGGACCTGCTCCGGAGACCTCAACTCTTGTTCCAGCAAGGTTGGTTGAACATCGCCTCTAAGAGAGGCCAAACTTTGTACAACCACTAATTCTTCCCCTGCTGTTAGAATATTCAACTCAGGACCCTTTCCCTTCGACAGATCTCCATCAAATAATCTTTCAGACATAGTACAAGACACTCCCCTAGACAATACTTCAAGTTCTTCAGTGGGAGGGTCAACACTTGGTTTTATGACTAATTGGGCTTTCGGGCTTGAGTTTTGAGATTTCTCATCAGATAGAACTAACGTCGGCGAACAGAGTAAGATCTCCCCAGATGGAAGATTAGGAGAAGCTACCACTTCAGTATGAGGTGTGATGGACTCGCGCGTTTCACCAACACCACAAACTGGTGTCAACGAAGATTCTTTTGGGGGAGAGGGTGGAGAAATTGAAGGAACCAGGGTTTTCAATCTCTTAAGAAAAGGGAAGTGGAGTTAGTCATTTTGATGAAGACGAAATGGCGATTTAAGAACGAGGTAAGAAATCACAAAATAGATTTGAAAAAGGTTAAGATGTTTGTATTAAGAGAGGTTAGGTTTATATTTAAGTCTAAGAGGTATCAGGTCCCAGAAAAGTTTTGACTCTTGGATTTAAAGTGAAAAGACGTCTGAAACTGATGCGATGAATGGGTAGGAGACATGTGGCAATGACATTGATAGATATACAGTGTAGCATAAGTGATACTAACCTCGTGGGGACCAGGTCCCATTTAGTATGTAGCCCTGCCTGTATGATTAGATCTTCCCTTCAGCCAACATGCCATGAGTGTATACCTGCATTAAGGTACCAGAAGTGAATTCTCAATTGATACGCATTACAACAAGTATAGATACCTGCCCTCCTTAACGTAATCAAATGGAAGATTTTGTGCAGACTTGTCATGGAATCAGGTGATCTTGTGCATCCCCAACCTTAACCTGTTTTTGATGAAATAATCTTTACTAAAGGGTTTTGTAAAGATATCAGCTAATTGTTCTTCTATCTTACAGAGCTTCATCACCCCATTTTGTGTTTCAACATTGTCTCTCAGAAAGTGATGCCTCACATCTATGTACTTTGTCCTCTTATGCTGAACAAGGTTCTTGGCCATGTTCATTTCACTGGTGTTGTAAAAAATTAGAGGGATAGTGTCTGTGAGAACGCCAAAGTCTTCCAGCTGCTGCTTGATCCATAGTAGTTGTGGACAATAAGATGCAGTAGCCACATAATCTACTTCAACTGTAGACAGTTCCACTGAGTTTTGTTTCTTAGTCCCCCATGAAATCAGTGATGATCCTAGAAAGTGTGCCATGCCTGATGTGCTCTTTTGATCAACAAGAAAACCAGTTCTTGTGTGACCTTCAAATATCTCAGAACACGCTTGGCTGCCTTCAAGTGTGATTCCTTTGGTGCTTCTTGAAACCTTGCACACATCCCTACACTAAAGACTATGTCAGGTCTGCTAGCAGTTAGATATAGAAGTGACCCAATAATTCCCCTATACATGGTCTGATTTACTTTAATTCTATCTCCATCCAGGTCAAGTTTCACATTTGTGCTCATAGGAGTATCAAGGACTTTCGCTTCAAGCAAATTGAACTTTTTTAGCAATTCTTTTATATACTTCTCCTGACATATGGATGTGCCCTGAGAAGTCTGTCTGATCCGAAGTCCCAAAAGGAAAGTAAGCTCCCCCATCATGCTCATTTCAAATTCACTACTCATTAAATCAGCAAACTCCTTGCACAGTGAATCTGAAGTAGCTCTAAAGATGATATCATCTACATACACCTAAACAATAAACAACTCCTTACCTCTGGATTTTAGGAACTATGTATTATCAATTTTACCTCTTTTGAACCCATTTGCAAGGAGGAATTTTGACAAGCATTCATACCAAGCTCTGGAGCTTGCTTTAAACCATACAAAGCTTTATCCAACTTTAACACATGATTTGGAAGGTCTGCATCTTCAAAACCTGGAGGCTGCTTGACATATACCTCTTTTTTCAAATTCCCATTCAAGAAGGTACTCTTGACATCCATTTGAAATAGTTTAAACTCCATGTGGGCGGCAAAGGCTATCATGATTCTAATAGCTTCTATTCTGGCTATAGGAGCAAAGGTCCCGTCATAGTCAATCCCCTCCTCTTGATTGTATCCCTGCACCACAAGTCTTGACTTGTTTCTGGTGATGATCCCATGCTCATCAAGTTTGTTTCTAAAGACCCATCTTGTCCCAATAATGGTTTAGTTGAGTGGTCTGGGGACCAGGTGCCACACCTTGCTTCTCTCAAACTGATGAAGCTCTTCCTGCATTGATGTTACCCAATATGCATACTTTAAAGCCTCTTTGATATTCTTAGGCTCAATGGATGATATGAAGGCTGAATAAGCAACTAGATTTCTTGTTCTGGATCTAGTTTGTATTCCGGAGTCAAGTGGAGAGATGAGGTTGTCCAGTGGATGTGAGGATTGATATTTCCATCTGGACTTTCTGGTAATATCTTCTTCCACATCAGCATCAGATATACCTTCATCATCTTCTGGATTTTTTGACAATACCTCCTGGGCTGAACTAGAGGGACCAGGTTCTCCTGTGTGTTCTGCACCATTTTCTTTTGCAACCTGTTTGTTTCTAGGATTTTGAATTGCCTTATCTTGTTTTCTCTTGATCAGGTCCTCCAACTCATGGTCTTCTTGGTGCTCATCATTTTTCTAAGATTCATCAAATATCACATGGATGCTCTCTTCAACACATAGAGTTCTTTTGTTAAAAACCCTGTAAGCCTTGCTGGTAGAAGAGTACCCGACAAACAACCCTTCATCACTCCTGGCATCAAACTTGCCAAGGTCATCCTTTCCATTATTCAGTACAAAGCATTTGCACCCAAATGTCTTAAGATGAGCAATTGAAGGTTTTTTGTCATTCAGTAATTCGTAAGGTGTTTTCTTGATCACAGACCTGATAAGACACCTATTTGTAATATATCATGCTGTGTTGACTGCTTCTGCCCAAAAGTTCATTGCAAGCCCTGAGTCAATCAACATAGTTCTTGCAATATCCACCAATGTTCTATTTTTCCTTTCAACAACTCCATTTTGCTGAGGAGTTCTTGGTGTAGAGAAATTGTGATTGACTCCATTTTCAGCACAAAAGCCTTCAATTTAAGAGTTCTCAAACTCTGTGACATGGTCAGATCTGATACTAGCAATCTTGCAGTTGACCTTCAGTTGAATAGCTTTGGCAAATGTGATCAGAAGTTCGGCCGTCTCTTCCTTAGTCCGCAGAAACATGTTCCAGGTGAACCTCGAAAAGTCATCAACAACTACAAGAATATACTTCTTACCTCATCTGCTTTGAATTCTGACTAGTTCACATAGGTCCATGCAGAGAAGATCCAGAGGTCTGGTTGTGCTCACGCCTTTCTTGGCTTTGAAGGATGATCTTGTTTGTTTCCCTTTTGCACATGCATCATAGACTTTATCATTTGAGAACTTCAGCTTTGGCAATCCACGGACTAGGTCCCCTACAACAAGCTTGTTCAACAAAGAAGTACTTACATGATCCGATCGCCAATGCCATAGATTTGCATCATCAATTTGAGCACTCAGGCATGAAAGAATGTCCCCTTCAATAGAGTCAAAATCCGCAAAATACATATTTTTGACTCTTTTGGCAGACCTAATAACTCTTTTAGTTGCACACTTTGTAACTAGACACCTATTAGACATGAACTTGACTTCATTTCCCTTGTTGCAGATTTGAGATACACTTAAGAGATTGTATTTCAAACAATCCACATAGTGTACATTGTCTATGGAATTATCAGTTGTTCTCCCTATCTTGCCAATACCAAGAATGGAACCCTTCTTTCCACCACCGAATGACGCACTACCGCCTTGGTGTGCTTCCAAAGATAGGAGTTTAGAGTGTCTCTAGTCATGTGCCTTGAGCATCCACTATCCATGTACCAGTACTGACTGCTTCCTCTCTTCTGCACAAGAATCACTTATTAGACTTAGGAACCCACTTCAAATGGAGTTCCCAAAAACTGTCAAAAGGCTTAATGAAAAACCCTCTTGTCCATGGGGGTAAAGTGTTCTTGCTAAAGTGGTAGCCGGGACTAGGTACCTTTTTATTTTTCTCAAAAACCTTTCGTGATTTAAGAAAATTCTCCTGCCTTTCTTTTACTCCTCTCAAAATCTCACATTTTTCTTTCAGATGACCATTTTTTTCACAGTGGGTACACAAAAGATTGTCAGAGACAGACACATATTTACTATGAACATTGTAGGGAGGCTCTATTTGTCTATAACCTAATCTCTTTCTGTTGTTGAACTTCTGATTTGCTAAGTTAGAGAGTATCTTAGGCGAGTCAGTCTATTTGAGGGAGTGGTTCAACTCTTCTTTGATCTTACACAGATCCTTCACTAGTTGAGAGTTCCTTTCTAGGGCGGCAACTAAGTTAGACTCAGAGGTCTTAAGTTTCTCTTCCATTTCAACCTCAAAGTTATTGAGTTTTCACTTCCCACCCTCAGAGGTACTAGGTTCCTCGTTGGGTTCCAGACTACCGGTCTCAAGGATACCTAACCTAACACTCATTTCAAATATTTGAGAGTTGAGAGTTGAGTGTTCATCCTCACACAACCTCAACATTTCATTCATCGTCAAATTTTCAAAAGTTAGTTCAACAACTCAGTCAATTAATAGAGCAACAATTTTTCTCAATCTATTAATGGAAAAAGTATCTAGATCATCCTTGAGATAAAAAAAGGTTACCTCATTCAAATCCTCATCATCCTCAGATTTTTCCATTAGTGAGAAAATGGAATTGTAGACAGTTTCATCATCTTCCACAGCCATCATCGAGACATTTTCTGGACTGTATGTCTCTTCCTCGGACTCTCTAGATGTATTTCCCCATACAACCAAAGCTTTCTTCACCAATTGATCAATATGAGCTTTCCTCTTGGCATGGTCTAGGACCTGGTCCCTTCTGTGAGGTCTGAAGTCCTGAGTTTCTTGCTTTTGGCTGGGGTACTCCCTCATAAAATGACTAGGTTTGCCATATTTATGACAAAGATCATTTACATTTGCTGCTCTACTGATCGAAGCTTTCTTTTGAATGCCTCCATGCTTCTTGATAATCTTCTGAAACCTTCTAGTGACATATGCCATTTCATCCTCCTTCTCAGTCACATCGTTTTGAGATGTTTTCAAAGAAATTGATTTCTCCTTCTTTCCTTCCTTCATGTTTGTCCCCCGTTGATTGTTCAGCTCATAAGTTTGGAGATTTCCAATCAATTCATCCATGGCAAGCGTCTTTAGATCATTTGCTTTAGTTATAGAATTCACTATGCTTTCCCATAACTTGGGAAGAACTTTGAGAATCTTCCAAACCTATTTGCTTAAGGGAATAGGTTCACCAAGGCATATCAATTCGCTGGTTATAGAGGTGAATCGTGAGTTCATCTCGAAGATGGTTTCACCTTTCTTCATACAGAAGTTCTCATACTAAGTCGTAAGCATATCGACCTTAGATTCCTTCACTTGTGTTGTTCCCTCATGGGAAGTTTTGAGACAAGACCATATCTCCTTGGCTGTCTCATAAGCAGAGATTTGGTTGTACTTATCTGACCCGATTCCACATACTAAAATCTTCTTTGCTTTATAATTTTTCTCTATCTTCTTCTTGGCCGTTTCATTGTACTCCTTTCTGGTTTTGATAACAGTTGTAGTGAGCTCTCCATCTTTCACCTCCTTTGTGGGAATGTACGGTCCATCTAGAATCACGTCCCACAACTCAGTATCTTCAGCATTGATGTAATCATGCATGCAATTCTTCCACCACTCATAGTATTGTCCATTGAAGCGGGGTGGTCTGGTAGATGACTGACCTTTCTCAATATTGAGTGGAGCAACCATTCTTTTGGATCTTTTCTTTTCTTGGTGTTACCCAAATCAAAAAGTCAAGCTTTGATACCACTTGTTGGAATGTATGCGTCCACTTAGCTACGATAGGACCAAGTCCTCATCACCATTTACAATGAAAAATAGCAGATAAATACTTAAAGTAAATAAATGTTGAAAGTAAAGATTGTACACATAACTTTACGTGGAAACCTCCTTGTTCAAGTGAGTAAACCCACGACCTGTCTCACAGGGATTTTCAAACTGCTTTTACTAAACTTCACAAGAAAAAGTAAAACACAATTTACAACTTGAGATTAACCTGCTAATCTCCACACTAATATCACCTATTACTTAACCGAGCCTAAGCAGATACAACGCCGGCCACTATACTAATCCTGACTGATTAATATAGACTTTGATGTACGACACTAAATTACTCACAACTAAGTTCTTACAATGATTTACACAAGCTTGAAACGTTTCTATCTCAAGCGAAATGATTCCTACAATATAAGCACGATTACAAGCTATCAAAGTAACATCTGGTACAGGAAGCAATAATACAATCTATCAGGTCCCTGTTGTTTTGAAGATTGAATGTCTCTCTTTGAATGAATGAGTTGTTTGTTGTTTTTGGTCTTGAATATATCAAAATCAAGTGTTATACCCTTTGGACAAACAACCACATCGCTTTTGGTTTGTGTAGTACACTGGTGGCTTCACCAACTTTCTGACGTAGACAGCTTTCTAGTTGTACATCATATGAGTCCTTGACGAGCATACTCTGCAGAGGACCGGGTCTCTGCACTTGTGAGGAGATCATGAAAACAACTGGGAGCATTAAGACTTATCAACCAAGTTGACTATGAAAACATCTAATTTTTATTGTCTGAAGCTTGTGAGAAGAGCTTTCAGGAATTGAAAACTCAGTTAACCATTGCTCTAGTATTATCATGCTCCGAGGCTACCCCCAGGACGTGGACACAGGACCCCAAGCTAACCCTACTGGCATATCATAAGCATACTTAAACATTTTCAACATAAGAGACATATTATGCGGTAGCTAGAAAAATATCATAAAATGAAATGACGGGGAATACCCATTCTACGTCTAAATATATATAAACAAGTTTAATGACAACTGGAAAAATAACATATCACTCGTCCTCGAAGAATGAGGACTCACCACTGATGCTGCTGAACTAAAGAGCAGGAACCAGTTGGTCGCGAGGGGCAAACGGGCCCATTTTCAAATTTAAACGAGCCCCAAAGCAGGTAAACCCCTATTTTGCTAATTTTCATGTGCTATAGTCCATGGATTTTGGGTGATCTGTATTTCCAAATTATTTTTTGCCAATTTTTTTATGGACGTCCGTTAAGACCTTAGTAATGGAGCCAGTAGGACCCAACGGGAAACGGGCCCATTTTGAAATTCAAACGAGCCAAAAGCAGTTAAACCCATTTTCAAGTTCAAACGAGTCCCAAAGCAGGTAAACCCCTATTTTGCCAATTTTCGTGTGCTATAGTCCATGGATTTTTGGTAATCCAGAATTTCGAATTTTTTTGTTGAAATTTTTATTGGACATGCATTAAGACCTTAGTAATGGAGCCAGTTGGTCCCGACGGGAAAACAAGTCCATTTTGAAATTCAAACGAGCCCAAAGCAGTTAAACCCTCCATTGTGCCGATTTTCATGTGCTATAGTCCATGAATTTTTGGTGATCAGGAATTCCGGATTTTTTTTGCTGTTCATTGGTGTAAACGGGCCCATTTTAAAGTTCAAACGAGCCTGAAAGCAGTTAAACCTCCATTTTTCCAATTTTTTCAAACGCTATAGTCCATGGATTTTTGGTGATCCGGAATTCTGGATTTTTTCATCAAAAATTTTCATCGACGTCCGTTAAGACCTTAGTAATGGAGCCAGTTAGTCCCGATGGGCAAACGGGCCCATTTTCTAGTTGAAACGAGCCCCAAAATAGGTAAACCCCCATTTTGCCGATTTTCGTGTGCTATTGTCCATGGTTTTTGGTAATCCAGAATATTGGATTTGTTTTGACGAAATTTTTCATGGACGTCAGTTAAGACCTTATTAATGGAGTAGTTGGACTCGATGGGCAAATGAGCATATTTTCAAGTTCAAACGAGCCCGCAGTAGGTAAATCCTCATTTTGCTGATTTTCGTGTGCAATAGTCCATGGATTTTTGGTTATCCGTAATTCCATATTTTTTTTTGCCAAATTTTTTCATAGATGTCCGTTAAGACCTTAGTAATGGAGCCAGTTGGTCACGACGGTCAAACATGCCCATTTTCAAGTTCAAACGACCCCATAATCAGGTAAACCCCCTTTTTTGCCGATTTTTGTGTTCTATAGTCCATGAAGTTTTGGTGATTCGGAATTCGTATTTGTTTTTGCGGAAATTTTTCATGGACGTCTGAAGTCCTTAGTATTACACCCAGTTGGTCCCGAACGGCAAATAGGCCCATTTTAAAGTTCAAATGGGCCCCAACGCAGGTAAACCCCCATTTTACCAATTTTTGTGTGCTAGTTCATGGATTTTTGATGATCCAGAATTCTGGATATTTTTTTGCCGAATTTTTTTATAGACGTCCATTAAGACTTTAGTAATGGAGCCAATTGGTCCTAACGATCAAACGGGCCCATTTTTAAGTACAAACGAGCCCATTTTTAAGTACAAACGAGCCCCAAAGAAGGTAAACCTCCATTTTACCGATTTTCGTGTGCTATAGTCCATGGATTTTTGGTGATCTGGAATTCTAGATATTTTTTTGCCGACATTTTTCATGGACATCTGTTAAGACCTTAGTAATGGAACTATTTGGTCCTAACGGGCAAATGAGACAATTTTCAAGTTCAAACTAGCCCCAAAGTTGGTAAAACCTCAATTTTACCGATTTTCGTGTATGGTGATCCAGAATTGCAGATATTTTTTTTGCCAAATTTGTCATGGACGTCCGTTAAGATTTTAGTAACTGAGTCAGTTTGTCCCAACGAGAAAACGGGCCCATTTTCAAGTTCAAAAGATTCCCAAAGCAGGTAAACCCCCATTTTTGCTGATTTTCGGGTGCTACAGTCAATGGATTTTTGGTGATCTAGATTTCCAGATTTTTTTTTTGCCAAAAATTTTCATGGACGTCCATTTACACCTAGTAATGGAGCCAGGATGTCCCGACGGGCAAAATTGGCCCAATTTCAAATTCAAACAAGCCCCAAATGAGGTAAACCTTTATTTTTCTTATTTTTGTGTGCTATATTCCATGGATTTTTGGTGATATGGAATTCTGAATTTTTTTTACTGAAATTATTCATGGACGTTCGTTAAGACCGTAGCAATGGAGCTAGTTGGTCCCATGGGCAAACGGGCCCATTTTCAAGTTCAAACGATCCCCAAAGAAGGTAAACCCCCATTTTTCTGATTTTCGTGTGCTATAATACTCCATGGATTTTTGGTGATCAGGACTTCCAAATTCTTTTTGCAAATTTTTTTTGTTGACGTCCGTTAAGACCTTAATAATCGAGCCAGTTGGTCCCGATGGGAAAATGGGCCTATTTTCAAGTTCAAACGAGCCCTAAAGAAGGTAAACCCCCATTTTGCCAATTTTCATCTACAATAGTCCACAGATTTTTGGTGATCCGGAATTTTGGATTTTGTTTTGCCAAATTTTTTCATGGACCTCCTATTAAGACCCTAGTAATGGAGCCCGTTGGTTCCGACGGGAAAATGGAGCCCGTTGGTTCCGATGGGAAAATGGACCCATTTTCAAGTTCAAACGACCCCCAAAGCAGGTAAACCCCCATTTTACCGATTTTCATGTGCTATAGTCCATGGATTGTTGGTGATCTAGAATTCTGGATTTTTTTTTGCTGAAAGTTTCCATGGACGTCCGTTGAAATATTAGTAATGAAGCCAATTGGTCCTGATGGGCAAACATACCCATTTTCAAGTTCAAACGGACCCATTTTCAAGTTCAAACGAACCCCAAAGAAGGTAAACCCCCATTTTGCCGATTTTCATATGCTATAGTCCATGGATTTTTGGTAATCCAGAATTACAGATATTTTTTTGACAAGATTTTTCATGGACGTCCGTTAAGACCTTACTAATGGAACCAGTTGGTTCCGATGGGCAAACAGGCCCATTTTCAAGTTTCAGCGAGCCCACAAGCAGGTAAAACCCATTATGCCGATTTTTGTGTGCTATAATCCATGGAATTTGGTGATCCGGAATTACAGATTTTTTTTTGCCAAAATTTTTCATGGACTTCGTTAAGACATTAGTAATGGAGCCAGTTGGTTCCGACGGGCAAACGGGCCCATTTTCAAGTTCAAACGAGCTCCAAAGCAACTAAACCCCCATTTATTTATCGATTTTTGTGATCAATGGTCCATTGATTTTTGGTTATCCAGAATTCTGGATTTTTTTTGCCGAAATTTTTCATAGATATCCGTTAAGACCTTAATAATGCAGCCTATTTGTCCCGATGGACAAATGGGCCCATTTTGAAGTTCAAACGAGCCCTAAAGCAGGTAAACCCTCATTTTGCCGATTTTCGTGTGCTATGTCAATGAATTTTTGGTGATTCAGAATTCCAGATATTTTTGCCGAAATTTTTCATGGATGTCTATTAAGACCCAAGTAATGAAGCCAGTTGGTCACGATAGGAAAACAGACCCATTTTCAAGTTCAAACGATCCCAAAGCAGGTAAACCCCCATTTTACCGATTTTCGTGTGCTATAGTCCATGTATTTTTGGTGATCTGGAATTCCGAATTTGTTTTTGCAGAAATATTTTCAAGGACGTCAGTTAAGACCTTAGTAATGGAGCCAATTGGTCCCGAAGGGCAAACTAGCCCATTTTCAAGTTGAAACGAGCCCCAAAGCAGGTAAACCCCATTTTGACGATTTTCGTGTGCTAAAGTCCATGAATTTTTGCTGATCCGGAATTGCGGATTATTTTGCCAAATTTTTTCATGGATGTCCGTTAAGACCTTACTAATGGAGAACGTTCGTCTCGACGGGAAAACGGGCCCATATTCAAGTTGAAAGAAGCCCCAAAGAAGGTAAACCCCCATTTTTCTGATTTTCGTGTGCTATATTCCATGGATTTTTGGTGATCAGGAATTCCAGATTTTCTTTTGCTGAAATTTTTCATGGACATCCGTTAAGACCTTAGTAATGGAGCAAGTTGGTCCCGACGGGCAAACAGGCCCATTTTCAAGTTCAAACGAGCCTCAAAGTAGGTTAACCCCCATTTTGCCAATTTTCGTGTGCTATAGTCAGTGGAATTTTGGTGATTCAGAATTCTGGTTTTTGTTTTGCCAAATTTTTTCATGGACGTTTGTTAAGACCTTAGTAATGGAGCCAGTTGGTTCCGACAGGCAAACATGCTCATTTTCAAGTTTAAACGAGCCCCAAAGCAGGTAAACCCCCATTTTGACGATTTTCGTGTGCTAAAGTCCATGGATTTTTGCTGATCCGAAATTATAGATTATTTTGTCGAAATTTTTCATGGATGTTCGATAAGACCTTAGTAATGGAGAACGTTGGTCTCGACGGGAAAACGGGCCCATATTCAAGTTGAAAGAAGCCCCAAAAAAGGTAAACCCCCATTTTGCCGATTTTCATGTGCTATATTCCATGGATTTTTGGTGATCAGGAATTCCAGATTTTCTTTTGCTGAAATTTTTCATGGACATCCGTTAAGACCTTAGTAATGGAGAACGTTGGTCTCGACGGGAAAACGGGCCCATATTCAAGTTGAAAGAAGCCCCAAAAAAGGTAAACCCCCATTTTGCCGATTTTCATGTGCTATATTCCATGGATTTTTGGTGATCAGGAATTCCAGATTTTCTTTTGCTGAAATTTTTCATGGACATCCGTTAAGACCTTAGTAATGGAGAACGTTGGTCTCGACGGGAAAACGGGCCCATATTCAAGTTGAAAGAAGCCCCAAAAAAGGTAAACCCCCATTTTGCCGATTTTCATGTGCTATATTCCATGGATTTTTGGTGATCAGGAATTCCAGATTTTCTTTTGCTGAAATTTTTCATGGACATCCGTTAAGACCTTAGTAATGGAG
>JAJOOO010007827.1:0-52179 GCA_029582685.1 Solanum piurae | reverse complement strand
AGGTAGAGAATTATGGATCAAATATTATATATTTATTTTTTTATTAATATTTATTTGATTTGAGTTTTAAGCAAAATATAATCGAATCAAATCCGTCTATATAAATATATAATTATAAACAATGATTACATATATTTATATAATTACTTGGTTGGTTGTTTCTCAAGTTTGATAGAAAGACCAAAGAGAGTTGTTTGAAAATATTAAAGGATTATATGATCAGTCAATAATACAGATAGCAAAATCATGACAAAATATCCCTAATAATTCAAAGATGAATGAATAGGTGGGGTTCCTTTGGCTAAGAACCACTCACATGAATCAGAAGACATCAAATACTGTTCTGCTCGTACTAAACACCATAAATGCATAATGTGGTCATATCAATTCACAAGAATACTAAATATACTTGCTTCTATTGTCACATCTATATATATATATATATATATATAAATGTGTTACACGATTCTATCGAGTTTAAGTTTTGTATAGTATCGGTGTATAAGATTCTTATACTATCAAATAAGTTTTGAAATTAAAATTTAGAAAAAGATCTTAAAAAACAATTAGGGTCCTAGTTATCTTCTCGAGCCTTTCAGTGTTTCCACCCCTGTTGGTGATTTTATTCTAGCAGAAAGAGTCTATTGTCATTGTACTATATTTGTCAATCTGTAACACCCCATGAATTCTTTTGAACTAAGACTCGAACCATCCTTCATTGTGAGTAGGATTTTACCGAGGAATTAAAAATTTCTTAAGTGTTAAGGTCACTAGATGTAGCACCTTGAGTTCCAAGAAGAACTAAAGAGAGTTCATTCAAGTAATTCCTAAGTTTTTCTTAAATTTTGGGTCAACTTCAAACGACCATAACTTTTAGTACACGATGAGTTAGGAGACCCATAAGATATCACATTAAAGCCCTTAGAGTCCTCTTTCCAACGCCACCGGGTTTGCTAAATTTCGAGCTCTGAGTAAAACGTTATGACTGATTTACTAACGACGCTCAAACCTGGCAGCAACTCTGCGATGACTCTGCGTTACGGAGCCAATACGGATCTCACTGCCTGCTGAAAAATTATTCGGACTCCCAGCTCATTTTATTTATTTCTTAAAGGGTATTTTTGTCCTAAAAACCCCTAGGAGGTCATCTAAATTACCCTAAACGTGTAGAAAATTCAGTTTTCATAAATCAAACCCTCTCTTTCACTCCTAAAATTCTACCCTCAAGAAACTCAAGAAACGCTAAGGCTAGGGTTCATCTTTCAAGATTTTCATTCAAGTTGCTTCAAGAAGATGGTTCTTTCAGGTATGTAAGCTTTCATAGTATTGGGTTTGTTCGCCCTCACACCAATCATGTTTAATTATATCCTTAAATTCGTTTTTGAGATTGAATTAGTGACTTCTTGAGAAGATCTTGAGTTTTAGCCATTATTGAAGGTCTTTGAGTTCTTGAGGTGTGAGTTTTGCAAACGAGTTGAGTTCCTTGATAGATTTTTTTATGAGTTTCATTGAAATCATTTTGGGTTTGTGAATTTTTATGAACTTGGTCGATAAAACTACTTTGGGTGCGTGTTGAGTCGAGTTTGGGAGAGGAAGAAAAGATCGGGCAAATAATTGCACCCAAGTCTGCGTCGCGGAGGCGCTTAGGGTTTTTAGCATCCAGTCGGTCACCCCCTCTCCGCATCGCAGAGAGGATAAGGAGTCCTCTGCCTCAAAAATATTTTAGAGACTAAAAATATTTAATTCCATCTCCGCATCGCGCCAGTGTTCTTTAATTTGGGTCTTCGCCCGTTCTTGTGATCAACTATCTTAACCCTCCTAAATCATTGAGAGGTCCTACATTCCAAAGCATAACCCTTAAATCCATAATTCAAATTCAAGGTAGAGTTAAGAGTTAAGTCTTGAGAGTTCTTTCGAACATTTTGAGAAAGTCCCTTTGAGTCTTTTTGAGGAGTCTTTTACAACTTCTAACAACTTGTTTCAAGACTCGAGCAAGTGAGTAAGAGAATGAAAAGAGTGTATTCATGAGTCTACATTATCATCACGAGATCCTTCATACCATGAACCATAACTCTTGAATTCATAATTCAAGTTCAAGAGAGAGTTAAGAGTAGAGTTCAAGAAAGTCTTTAAGTCCAACTGTGAATCCTTTGAGATCAACTATCAATTTGAACTACGTTTTGAAGAAGTAAGTATGAGAATGAGAAGAGTTGTATACCTGAGTTCCATATTGTTATTTAGACCCTCGAGTCGAGTCGTTCATGCCTAGAAATTCCGCATGAACTTCATAAATTGAGCATCTTTGAGAGTAGTAGTATCTTCAAGTTCTAAGTCTTGACTAAGTAGTTCCTAACCCTTTTGAGATTATATTCCTAATCATGGGGCTATTATAGGTTACATATGAAGTCCTTGATTTGAGTTGTTCATGCCCATAATTCCGCATGAACCCTATGAGTAAAACATTCTTGAGATGAAGTAGTATCATGAAGTCTTTGAGTTGAGATTATTCATGCTCATAATTCCACATGAACCCTCTGAGTTGATTATTCTTGAAACAAGTATTACCATTGAAGTTCTTGAGTTATGAGCTATTGAGTCTCGAGTATTGAGTTCTATGTATGGTTATTGAAAACCTTGAATTGAGTCGTTCACGTCCATAATTTGGCATGAACTTTATTCCGAGAAGTCGTTTACAATTTTTTCTAAACTTGTTTTAAGACTTGAACACTTGAGTTGAGAAAGAGTAGACTCGATTTCATTATCTTTAAAATGATATATGAGAATTAACTAAGTATTTCCAAGAGTAAATGTTTTCACATTTAAAAGAGCTGGAAACTGAAATTTCCAAAAGAGTTTTGAGCAGTTTGAGTAAGAACTCTTTTTAGAGAAAGATTTTGAGTAATAATTTCAAACCACAGAAAGAGTTATGTTTTTAAACATATGAGTGATATACCGTGAGTTTACGATATATTTAATACATTTCACTTATGAGTTGTGTGTGTCTAGAGCCATTTTTTATTAGTATTAATGTGTTTTTACCTTGTTTGCATGAAATAAGTTCAGACGTGGGAGTTAGTGAGACAGCTGAAGAAATGTTACAGAAAAGGCCACCTACGGACGTGACTTATGGACCGTAGGTGAAGGGCGTAGAACGAAGGTCAAGGCTGGAAGGAAAAATCAGGGAATTCTTGACCAAGTGTGGAACCACGACTATGACTGACGGACAGTAGGTCGACCTACGGGCCGTCCTGCAGGTCCGTCATCTGATTCATAAGAGGTGTTCTAATACTTGATTTTAAGAAGCTAAGTATGAGACTACGGAGGGGTATCCACAGACCGTGGATCGAGTCACGGTCCATGCTATTGAGCCGTCATTCGTGTTTGAGAAGTGGAGTTCCGAGCTTCTGAAAAATTTGCCCAAGTCCTAAACCATGAAGGGACCTACTATCGGTCAGTCTCGTCAATGACCACCGCGTCTAGAAACTTTATTTCCTTATTTCATTTCCTTTTTATTTGGGACTTGTTTTTCTATATATAGAGGATGTAAACCTCATTTTTGGGGGTTAGACCTTATTACTTTTATTCTAGTTTTTGGCTTTGGAGATTAACTTGCAACTTTAGCAATTCTTGATTTCCTAAGCTGGTTTTGAAGATTTTTACTTTGAAATTCAAGTTGATATTATGGGTTTCTTCTTCTCATTAAGTAAGTTCATGATTTCTTCATATAAAAATATGAATTGTGTTCTTGCTGCTATGGGTAACTAAATCCACAACTAAGGTTGTGGGAACCATGAGTGATTAACAAAGTATGAATAGTAACTAAGTAATTCTTGAATAGTATTATTGCATGCATTGATAATTTTTTCGTTTAGAAGTCTTTTTAGCGGTAGCAAATGTTAGAACTTGCCTTGTTGCTACTTGTCGGACCAAGGAGGTAGTTAATAAGAAAAGAATTATCAACATAGATTTAGTGTGATACTATCTAATAGTAAATGTCAATTGGTGCGAGGGTGAAAACTAAGCCATACATTGATGTGATGTCTAATATGAGGTAAATGTAAGGGTTAGTAAATTATACACACGTAGCCGAACCAATGTGCGGAGTGAAATTCTCTAGTTGCCGGACCAAGGAATTAGAGATACATAACTTATCACTTTGCATGTAATACACTGGGAAAGGATTACTATTACTATGATTACCGCGCTATGAGCTTATGGGGAACACATACACCCTAGTTTCTCTCTCTCATCGATAACAACAAAGTTTGAATCTTGTTCGTTTGTTACCTAACTACAATCAATTATTTGTTTCACAACCCCCCTCCCTTTTACTTACTTGTCTCGGAAATACGTTGACTAAACATATATAATCGTGTGTTAAGTTTAAGTCTAAACCATATTCCTCGTGGGATAGACCCCAACCTACAAGTTGGGTTCTTTATTTGACAACGATCGCTTATACTTCTTTAGGGAGGTGTAATTTGAGCGTATCAAATTTTGGTGCCGCTGCCGAGGAATAAGGCATTTAGATTAAGTTTAACTACATTATTGAACTTTAGTCAATTATTTTCTAATTTTACTTTTTCTTTTGTTTTTGTTTCTCTCAGGTTCCTACTCTAGTGTATGCCAAGTACACGGAGTCAAGATGAACCACTGACTCCTTACAATACAGAATTGAAAAGAACTTTGCGAAGGATGAATAATCAAGGGGTCCCAGACAATCCTATCGGAGAAAATCTAGGTGATGGAGTTGAGTTCAGCCTCCTAGGGTTAATAATGAGAATGTTGAAAATCAAGGTGGTAATTTATTGGGAGATGCATTGAGGCTACAGAATCCACCAGAACCGAGATGCCACTACATCTAAAGGACCTATTGTTCTACCTCCTCTACCTCCGGGGCATACATTCGTGGTGATGAGCAGTCTGATGCAGATGCTTACAACGATGGGTTTGTTCTCTCGTATGGCATCAGAAGATTTACATGGGCACATGACCGAGTTGAGGAGTGTTTACAAGAGTTGTGTGGGTCGACCGGATTTAGACATGATGTCATTGGGTTGAGAGTCTTCCCTCTATCATTGACCGAAGAAGTTGTTGTATGGTTTACTAAGCTTCCTTATAACTCAATTCATGCATGGGATCAATTGTATAATGTGTTCATGGCAAAATACTTCCCAGTGTCAAAGAAGCTGAACCACAAAGATAAACTCAACAATTTTGTAGTGCTGCCGGGAGAATTTATGAGTAGTTCGTGGGACAGGTTCACTGCTTTCATAAGAAGTGTTCCAAACCACCGTATTGATGATGAGTCACTAAAGGAGTATTTCTACAGAGGTCAGGATGACAATGGTAAGGTTGTGCTTGATACTATCGCAGGAGGATCATATGGTGAGTGCACTTTTGAGGAGATCACTGAGAAACTCAAGAAGATTTCCCGAAACAATAAAGTATGGAGCACTTGAAAGTCAGACATTGGAAGAAGCACTTTTGCAGTTCAATTTGCACCTAGTCAATCTGCCGATAACATTCGTGAGGAGATGGCTCAGATGAGGACAGAACTTGGGTTGGTGTTGAAGCATGTGAACGGAGGTACTGAAAAGATAAATGTTGTGAATTATTTTACTAAAAATCCACCACCGATTGAAGAGTGCTACTATGAAGAGGATACTTATGCATTGAATGATCAGACTGGGGGTTTCCGAGACAATGCCCAAGGTTCCAATTCAGATAATTAGCGCTAAGTTCAAGGAAACCAAGGTCGAAACTATGGCAACTATAGCCGGGAGGATCATTATGTCTGATATGGGAACTACAATCGCGACAACAACTACAATCGGAACAACTATGGCAACAGAAACGGTAGGGGTGTGCCATATGTTCCTCCTAAAAATTGGGAATCTGGTAATAGGGAAGTTGGGGGTAGTTTGTCACATATTGAGGATTTGATGCAGAAGATGATGAAGAGGTTTGATTCGACTGATGAGAATGTGAAGGAGATGCGAAACGACTTGTCTAGAATCGGTCAAAAAGTTGATGCACATGCAACAAGCAGCTTGAGAAGCAGATGAATCATTTGTCCACTACAGTCAATCAACGCCAGCCTGGCACACTTCCTAGCAACACCATCCAAAATCCAAAGAATGACGGGCATTGTATAGCAGTCACTACTCGAGGGGGTAATCAAACCATTGATCCATCCATGCCGTCTAAGGTTGAAGTTGAGGTTACTAAAAATGATGATGAGATCGAGGTTACTGGAGAGTCCGAGAATACTACAGAGAAGGAAGTGGAGATTACACAGAAAGTCATCCCCATGCCTAGACCTCCACCTCCATTCCTACAGAGGTTAGTGAAGAAGACTGAAGAAGGGAAATACCGCAGGTTTATTAGTATGTTGAAACAGCTTTCCATCAATGTTCCGTTGATAGAAGCCTTGGAGCAAATTCTTAGGTATGTAAAGTTTATGAAAGATTTGGTGACTAAGAAGCGGCCACTGAGTTTTGAAGATGATGATAGGTTGCAACTTTGTAGTGCTATTGCTACAAGCTCCCTTGTGCAGAAGAAGGAGGATCCTGGTGCCTTCACTATTCCTTGTACCATCGGGTTGTTGCATTTTGCTAAGGCACTGTGTGATTTGGGTGCTAGTATTAATCTGATGCCATTGTCTATTTACAAGAAGTTGGGTTTAGGGGATCCAAAACCGACTGCGATGTGATTGCTCATGGCTGATAGAACTATGAAGAGGCCCATTGGTGTGCTCCACGATGTACTAGTGAAAGTGGAGTCTTTTATCTTTCCGGTGGATTTTGTGATCCTTGATTGTGAGGTTGATTTTGAGGTTCCCATTCCTAGCCACTGGGCTCACCTTGGTTGATATGGAGAAGGGCAAATGAAATTCTGATTGAACAATAAATATGTAACTTTCAACATTTGCATATCCATGAAGTAGAGTAGTAAGCTCAAGTCGGTATCAGTAGTGAATCATATTGTAGAGAGTGGTTCTGAGGTGTCTATTGAAGAGAGGTTGGGTGTTGATGCACTAGCAGCGGTAATGATGAATTTTAAAGATGATAGTATTGAAGACTATGATGAATTGGTCGCCGCACTTGATATGTTCGAATTTCGTTCAAAACCAAAAAGATTGGAGTTAGACATGAAGAATCACGATTCTCCACCTGCAAGACCGTATGTTGATGAGGCTCCGAAATTGGAGCTTAAGGCTCTACCATCACATTTGAGGTATGTATTCTTGGGGAGAAATGGTACTTTACCAGTCATCATTGCGGCAGATTTGAATGTGACACAAGTTGAGGCATTGGTTTCCGTGTTGAAGAGGTTCAAGCGAGCTATTGGGTGGACTATTGCGGACATTATTGGGATCCCTCCTGACATTTTTTCTCATAAAATCCAACTCATGCCGGATCACAAGCCTAGTATTGAGAACCAGAGGAGATTAAATATGCCTATGCAAGAGCTAGTGAAAAAGGAAATCATCAAGTGGTTGAATGTTGGAGTTATTTATCCCATTGCCGATAGTAGTTGGGTTTGTCTTGTTCAGTGTGTGCCCAAGAAAGGTGGTATGACTTTGGTTCCGAATGCAAAGAACGAGCTTGTTCCGATACAGCCCATGACAGGATGGAGAGTCTACATGGACTACCAGAAATTAAATACTTGGACAGAAAAAGACCATTTTTCTATGTCGTTCATGGATCAGATGTTGGACCGACTTGCGGGTAAGGGTTGGTATTGTTTCCTTGATGGTTATTCGGGTTACAATCAGATTTTTATAGCTCCGGAAAACCAAGAGAAGACCACATTCACCTGCCTTTATGGGACTTTCGCCTTCAAACGGATGTCATTTGGGTTGTGTAATGCTCCAGCGACCTTCCAACATTGTATGATGTCGATATTTTTTTATATGGTGGAGGAAACTATTAAGGTATTTATGGATTATTTCTCTGTGGTAGGTGACTCTTTTGATCATTGTTTGGATCATTTGGCTGAGGTGCTTAAACGATGTGATGAGTGTAATCTTGTGCTCAATTGGGAGAAGTGCCACTGCATGGTGAAATAAGGGATGGTTCTGGGTCATCGGATCTTTGAGAAGGGTATTGAGGTTGATAGAGCGAAAGTTGAGCTAATAGAAAAGCTTTCACCACCTATCTCTGTTAAAGGTGTTAGAAGTTTTCTTGGGCATGCAGGTTTCTATAGGAGGTTCATCAAGGACTTCTCCAAAATTGCACACCCATTGTGCAAATTGCTCGAAAAGGAGTGTCGGTTTGAGTTTGATGATGCTTGTCTGAGAGCATTTGGGGAGGTGAAAGAAAATCTAGTGTCTGTACCTATCATTATTTCATCGGATTGGGGGCAACCGTTTGAAGTGATGTGTGATGCGAGTGGAGTGGCGCTTTGTGTAGTATTGGGATAGAGGCGAGAGAAGATTTTTCATCCTATTTACTATGCTAGCAAAGCTCTAAATGTGGCTCAAAAGAACTATACAGTGAATGAATCGGAGCTTCTTGCAGTGGTTTTCGCATTCGAGAAATTTTGATGTTACTTGCTTGGTACTAAGATCATTGTGCATACTGACCATTCTGTATTGAGGTATTTAATGGCTATGAAGGATGCAAAATCGAGGTTGATTAGATGGGTGTTGTTGCTGCAAGAGTTCGACTTTGTGGTGAAAGATAGAAAGGGAATAGAAAATCAGGTTGCCAATCACTTGTCTAGAATGGAGGAAGAGGCTATGCTCAAGCTCGGTGATAGGGCTGAAAGTAATGATACTTTCCCAGATGAACAGGTATTGGCTGCTTCTCATGATCTGATTCCTTGGTTCGCAGACTTTGATAACAACTTGGCAAGTGATCTGGTGCCATCAGATTTGTCTTTTCACCAAAGGAAAAAGTTTATGCATGATGTGAAGAAGTTCTTTTGGGATGAGCCTTATTTGTACCGTAGTTGTGCTGATGGGATTATTCGTCGTTGTGTGCCCGAGGTTGAGATGTTGAGTATACTAGAGGTGTGTCACTCATTGCCTGTTGGTGGGCATCACAGTGGTATTCGGACCGCGCATAAAATTTTGCAATGTGGGTATTACTGGCCTACCATCCACCAAGATGCTCATGATTTCGCTAAGTCTTGTGACCGTTGCCAAAGAGAAGGAGGAATTTCAAAAAGGCAAAAGCTTTCTATGAATTCGATATTGGTGATCAAGTTGTTTGATGTATGGGGCATTGATTTTATGGGTCCATTTGTGAGCTCACATGGGATAAAGTACATTACTGTTACGGTTGATTATGTGTCGAAGTGGGTGGAAGTAATTGCGCTTTCCAACAACGAAGGTAAAAGTGTCACTGCATTCTTGAAAAAGAATATCTTCTCCAGATTTGGTACACCTAGGGCGATTATCAGCGATGGAGGTTCCCACTTTTGTAATAAATTGTTCAAGGCGTTACTTGAGAAATATGACGTCTGCCACACTGTAGCCACTCCTTACCATCCACAGTCTAGTGGGCAAGTTGAAGCGTCCAGTAGAGAGATCAAACAGATTTTAGCGAAGACTGTGAATGCAAATAGAAATGATTGGTCAAGGAAACTTTATGATGCTCTATGGATCCATCGTACCGCATTCAAGACTCTCATAGGTGTGTCCCCCTACCAACTTCTATATGGGAAGTCTTGCCATTTGCCGGTAAAGCTAGAGCATAAATCTATGTGGGCGCTAAAGAAGCTAAATTTGGATTGGGGTCGCATCGAATCAGCGAATGAGTGACTTGAATGTGCTTGATGAGTTTATCCTAGGAGCTTATGAAAGTTCAGTCTTATACAAGGAGAAGATGAAGAAGTATCATGATCAAAGGATTGAAAAACAAGAAATTATTGTGGGTGATCTTGTGCTTCTATTCAACTCTAGGTTGCGCTTGTTTCCGGTCAAGCTCAAGTCCAAGTGGACCAGGTCATTTTTAGTCACGCAAGTTATCCCACATGGAGCGGTTGAGCTTGAGAACAGTGAGGGATCAAGGTTCAAGGTAAATGGCAAAGGATCAAGGTCTATCTGGGAAATGCGGAAAGTGTGCAAGAAGTTGTTGAGGCCTACTATCTTGATGAAGTCTGAGTAATCAAGAGGCCTGCATCGTGCCACGACGTTAAATCAAGCGCTACTTGGGAGGTAAGCCAAGATTTACCATCTAGCCAACTATAGGTTTTTATTTTTGGTTTAGTAGTTCTTTTCGTTTATTTGCCTTTCTGTATTCCTTTAGGTAGGAGTTTTATTTTTGTTTTAAGTGTTGGCTAGATATAGCATTGGGTTCGTGTCTAAAATAGTGTCCAGAAAAGGTAAAAAGAAAGGCCTAATGGTTGCTACATATTCAGGGTCGAAAAGCAAAATCTGTAGAAAATGTATGGTGCAGAGGTCTACGGAGACCATCGACGGTCCGTAGGTCAAACTACGGACCGTGAATGGGATCCGTAGACCCCAGGTAGGATCCCTAATTTTTCTAAGTAAGAAAGTGACCTACGGATCCCATCTACGATCCGTAAGTCGACCCACAGACTGTAGACGGGGTCTCGTGGGTCCAAACCCTAGTTACTGCCCGACCCAGCCCGAACCCCTATTAATAAAACCCCTCATTTTTTAAAGCATTCCCCCATTACCAAAACTCCCCCCAACCATTTTAAAACGTTCCATATCCTAACATCCCTCCATATTACCACCATATCCCACAATTCACTCCACCTTCATTCCCCCATATTCCCAATTCACTCTCCTCTCTCCCAAATTCCCTCATTCCCTATTTTCCAGAGGTTCCGGTGTCCGGGTTTGGTGAAAAGGCTAGTAAAAAGTTGTTGGAAGTCAAAAGTCATCACACCATCACCCACTTCCTTTGCTTGTAAGGTAATCGACTTCCCCTTCACTTTGAATTTCAGTTCATTGTTGTTATTGAAAGTCAAGAAGTGGATCTTGACCTTGGGTGTGATATTGTATGGGTTCCTCGTGATTTGTACGTTAGAAACACCCATGGGATGATAGATAGTGATTGTGTAGTCTTAGTAATTCAATAACTTGGTGAAAATTTGATCTAAATGAAAGTTTCGACATAGGGTTTCTAGTTTTGTATGCAATACATGTTGAAAAATGAGTAATTGGAGCCCTAGAGATGACAAACTATCATAAATTGTGTTGCAATGCATGATTAGACTTAGGATGAATGATCGAAATTGTCAAAAATTGGTTTAAACATGAGGCATATCGGATACCTGGAACAAACCTGATCTATGAGACCCCGTCTACAGACCGTAGGTCAGTCTACGGACCATAGATCAGGTCTGTGGTCTGTGGCACATAGCAATTCCACTAAGTGTGGAACCACGGAGGTGGACTACGGTCCATAGGTCAATCTACGGACCATTTTGTACATCTGTGGTTCCCATCAGATCCCAATTTTTTTGGGACTTCTAACCTACGGAAGGTATCCACGGATCGTAGGTCAACCTACGGACTGTAGGTACCCACCGTAGGTGGCCATTGAAACCATTGTCTGAATTTTTTTTTGTTTTTCGTTTGGTTCGTTCTTTGTTCTAAAAATATTTTGAGTGTGTTTTTAGGTTACATTGGTATTAATTAACCCTCTACAGGTACCATGGCTCCAAAGAAACCTCCGGCCATCGCACATAAGGGCAGGTCTAAATCAACGACACTAATATGTCGACTTACCAATGAAGACACTGGTGTGGAGAATGACCCCGCATATGTTTCCCCCACTGGAAAGAAATCCCCTACTGTACCTCGTACCACCTGAAATCAATCCCGGTAGGTGGTCACCGACGTAGTCACTGCCTCCCAGTTTGATGAGGAGGATACATTGATCGGGTCACCGGCTGGTTCTACTTCTGGTTCTAAGTCCGCCTCTGCTTCCAGGTCTGCTTCTGGCTCCGCAACAGGCTCAAGTTCATATGATAGGGCTGCCTCGTCTGATGAGGCTACTAGTTCGGGGATATTGCCAGTGCCATCAAACACCGACCCTGCTCTGGTTGCTGAGGAGCATAATAGATGGTGTGTTGAGGGTCAATGTCAAATCTACAGTGATGCAAAGATCTTAAACGAAAAAGGGAAGATGGCTCGGCTTATCATATAGGAGCGCAGAGTTCTCATGGGGAGCCTACACACCATACCCAATATCCACCGATTCTTTCTGCAACACAGATGCAAGTGGATGGCTTGGGAATCGGGGATATATAGCTAGGAGATTGTGATGGAGTTTTATGCTTCATACGCAGCCATTCTCCGAGGCTCTATTCATAAAAATGCCAAGCTCAGAGCCCATCAACCCTCAAGGCTACACTAGTGCATGGGTTTTCGGTGGACATATCGCAGATAACTATCAGCCGATTCCTCTACCGTCCGGGCACCACTTAGGCACGCAACTCTATAGAATTTGACTACATGTGGGATATTGTGAGAAGTGGAGCGTTCCAGCGGAATGCAGAGCAGCGGGAGACTATATTACTTTGGCTGGCCAAGTACATAGTTGTGGACGGAAAGCGCGCAGAATGGGTCAGCACACCGCGCTTGGGTATCCGGAAGGCCACCCTAAATTTGGTAGCCAAGTTCTTCTGGCTTTTGGTAAGGAATATGATATCACCCACTAAGGCCGATAATGCGCTTACTTGGGATAGAGTGGTGATGGTTCCGGCTTTGGTAGCTAGGTTCGAGATCGATTGTGCCCATATGTTATTGCCAGAGATCCATGAGAGGGCGTTCAGGACTACCACTACTTTACCATTCCCGTGTATGATCTTCCAATTGTGCAGGGATTCTAGGGTGCCTATCTGGCATTGCGACAAATTGGTACGAGGGACCGAAACCCTTGACATTGGCCTTATTCGGGATGGGAACAATGTAGCTGCCCCACGACGTGGTCCACAGATTGAGGTGCCGCCATTAGGAGCAGATTTAGTAGATGATGTGGAGAAGATGCAGAGTGATGGCCCTGCCCCTTCAGCCCACACTGATGATGCCCCGGCCTTCCCATCTCAAGCCGCCAGTCAAGCCCCTAGCTCATACAGAGCCACCCCTTCATTAGGTTCCATTGTCGTGCCCCTTTCCCGTGTTTAAAATTGGAGGCACAGATGGCCACACTGCTTCATCATGTGAAGCCTTGAATGCAGCGGTCTATCTCAGAGTTCGAGGCCAGGATGGAGAGGATGATGGAGCACATGATGGACCTGAAGGTCCAGACCGTTAATAAGCGCCTGGATGCCGTCGAGTTAAGAGTCCTCGAGCGACCAGACCCCACAATAGATATCTTCTCTTTCCAGACAGAGTTGGATCATTTTCAGGCCGATCTTGATGCCATCCTAGCCCCATCCATGGATGCACCGAATTATGCACCTATTGCACCAGTTGATGATTCAGTGTTAGATGTTTTTTTAGCGAGGACATACTGCAGTCCAAGCCCACTCGTGCCCAAGGAAAGAGGCACTGGTCCCGCCACACCTCTGATGCCACTGAGGATGCAAGGGAAAAGAAGATGGAGTGCCATCATACTACGTATGCTAGGAGAGCATCTATTTTAGATGAGGAGTTGCGCTAGTAGAGGGTTCATGAGGGTGCTCTTGGGGCTTTGAGTTTTGTGCCCGCTACTGAGGTAGTTGCGACTGTGAGAGATGATGTGAGCACCACTGATGGTGTGGTTAGAGTGACTGATAGCACTACTAAGGGTGTTGTGATAGATGATGTGGGCACCACTGAGGGTGGCCCAAGTGTTGATGCAGCGGGCTCCGAAAAATCGAACCCACCCTCTTGTTGATGAGTCTTCGGCGCTATGCGCCACAGGTTTGCTTCACCTAATCCTTTACTCTTTACTTTTTGTGCATTGGGGACAATTGCACTCTATTTTGTTGGGGTGGGGGTAAATGGATTGTAAGTGATAGGGTGAAGTCTGAGTAACACAACTCATAATCCTCTCTTGGGATTTTCTCGCCTGTGTTTTTATTCCCCAAGAGACTGTTTTAATTTCTATCGAACCGGCATCTGTTAGGAGTGTATGTGTAGAAGCATGAGAAAGAATGAAGCATGATGGCATAATTAAGTATGAAAAATGATACCCATCCAAAATTTGTGAGAAGTGCTAAAATCTATAAGCTAAAATGAGTTGAATGTGTTGGTATGACATGATTAAGAACTAACTTGATCTCATGACTTAAGCTAAAACTTGAACTGGGTAATCTAAAAATATGATAATGAAACTATGGGCCAAGAGTGTGTGAGAATGGTTGATTGTTCAGACAGTTTTGTGACAATCTAGAACTTTCCCCGTTGGTCCTGCTAGGATAATCTAGGCTAGAAGTTAGGAAGTGATCATAGGCCATTGTTCAAATTAATCCACTTTAGCCTAAAATCATCTAACCAAATGGTAGCATTATTCCCTTTTGATCCAAATATTTGAGCCTAAAATTGACCAATTCTTTTGATTCACCTAACTCACCTTCCCTTGAAAACATTGTCTTGGCCCTAGTCCCTCCTTGGACATGTGCATCTTAACTTAGGCCAAAAGCCTAAGTTGAGGGTGGCTAGGCCCAAAAGTTTCCTTGATCTTGGCCCTGGTCCGACATCGGACATTGTGCACCTCAACTAACGCAAAATGCATAAGTTGAGGGTGGCTATGAAAAAGGAAACCAAATGGAAAAAGGGTATGGAAAGAGTTTAGTGTTGAAAAGAGAAAAATTATGAAAGAGGATGTGACTTTGTGAAAAAGAAGCAAAAGAAAAGTGTTGAAAGAAATAAAAGAAGAAGAAAGTGAGAAATAAGAGTCAAAAAGTCAAAAGTCACATCCTTGGTTGAAAAGAGTTGAGAGAAAGAAATTGAGATGAAAAGTTGCCAAGAATAGGTCAAGAAAGAGGTAAATAGTCAATGTAATTGTCCATAAATATATTATAAAAATTGTTCTCTTTTCTAAAAAAAAATCCTACGAGTATTTATCTTCCGTTTGCTTTTTTTTTTAATAAAAAAATGAGTAAGTTTTAGAAGGCAACTTTAAACTTTCTCTCTGAAATTAGTTTATATATAATTAATAGAAAAAATACTCGCAGGGAAAAAATAATTAGAAAAAGAGAAATTATTTTATAATATATTTATGGACAAAAACAGAAGATAATACTAGTAAGAAAAAGAAATAATATATTTATGGACAAGATAATATATTGTTATGATTGTGGTCTTGTCATTTTTCTTATGAAGTATTAATTATCTAAATCATAATCAAAATCTTATTTTTATTCAATTAATTCTTAACCATTAATTTTTACTTATGTCATGTGTCTTACATCCAAACAAGAACTTGAAGAAAATGGAGGGAAGAGAAATGGAGAGGAGCCGGATCAATTGTGGTCTATAGCTTGTTGATGTGGCATAGTTCTATCAACAAGAATACCTTTCTTGACTTTTTTTCTCTTTCTTTCCTTTTCTCATTTAATTTAGTCCATTTTTTCCTTCTTCCCCTTTTTATTATGGTAAAAGGGTCAAATATGCCCCTAAACTATTCGAAAATGTCTAGATATACCCTCCGTTTAAAGCTTGGCTCACTCATGCCTTCGTCGTCCAACTTTTCGCATAGATATGCCCTTATGGGTGTTAGTTGATCTGTTGGACATATCCAGTTCATTTTCCATTTCTTTAAATGTCACATGAAATTGACATGTCATTTTGACCTTACCACATGACATTTATATGAAAATGAAAAGGGATCAATTATGCCCCTAAAAAATTTGGACCCATAAATTAACCCCCCTTTTAAATAAACTATGCGACCCATTTTTGACAATTTTATTTAATTTTTATTTTTTTTGGGTAAATCCCAAAATGAATAATTGATTAATAAAAAATAGGAAAAATATGGAAAAAAATATAAAACTAACGCCAAAAATTTACAAATAAATATAGTAACATTAAATTCAACAATTTCAATAATTTTTTTAAATTTTAATTTTTTTCGATAAATTCCGAAACTGAGCAATTGATTAATATAAAATATGAAAAGTATGAAAAAAATATAAAATTAACGCAAAAAATTCACAAATAAATATGCTAAGCTTAAATCCAACAATTTCAACAAAAAAAATTCATTTCTATTTTTTCGGCAAATCCCGAAAATGAGTAATTTATTAATAAAAAAAAGGAAATATATGAAAATAAATATATAAAATTTACGCCAAAAATTCACAAATAAATAGAGCAACCTTAAATTGAACAATTTCAACAATTTTTTTAATTTTTATTTTTTTGGTAAATCCCGAAAATGAGTAATTGATTAATAAAAAATAGGAAAAATATGAAAAAAATATAAAATTAACGCCAAAAATTCACAAATAAATATAGTACTTCAAATTCAACAATTTCAACAATTTTTAAAATTTTATATTTTTTTCATATTTTTCCTATTTTTTTATTAATCAATTACTCATTTTCACGATTTATCGGGAAAAAAAAAATATTAAATTTTTTTATTGAAATTGATGAATTTAAGGTTACTCTATTTATTTGTGAATTTTTGGCGTAAATTTTATAATTTTTTTTATATTTTTTATTAATAAATTACTCATTTTCGGGATTTACCGAAAAAATAAAAATTAAAAGAAATCGTTGAATTTGAGGTTACTATATTTATTTGTGATTTTTTGGTGTTAATTTTATAATTTTTTATTTTTTTTCATATTTTTTTATTAATCAATTACTCATTTTCGGGATTTACCTAAAAACATTTTTTATTGAATTTAAGGTTGCAATATTTATTTTTGAATTTTTGACGTTAATTTTATATTTTTTCCATATTTTTCCTATTTTTTATTAATCAATTACTCATTTTTGGGATTTACCGAAAAAAATAAAAATTTAAACAAAATTGTTGAAACGGGTCGGATAGTTTATTTAAAAGGGGGGTTGATTTATGGGGTGTATTAGGTGCTTATGGGTCCGAATTTTTTAGGGGCATAATTGATCCCTTTTCATTTTCATATAAATGTCATGTGGTAAAGTCAAAATGACATGACAATTTCATGTGACATTTAAAGAAATGGAAAATGAGTTGGATATGTCCAGCAGATCAACTAACGTCCATGAGGGAATATCTATGTGAAAAGTTGGACGGCGAAGGCATGAGTGAGCCAAACTTTATACGGAGGGTATATCTAGACCTTTTCGAATAGTTTAGGGGCATATTTGACCCTTTTCCCTTTTATTATTTATCGTCATTTTTATCATTACTGTTTTGTATATATATTATATTTTAAGATGTCAGTAAGTGTTTAAATAAATTACTCAATTAAAGGTTAAGATAATTTAAAAAATAAAAGATAAAAAGATTTTAGTTTCTAAGGCTTTATTTTGTCGGAGAGTACGAATTTCCAATTTGATTTACACACATTGAAATCTTTCAGTATCAACATACAAATTGACATTTTTCTAATTCCAGAGTTCATTTGTGCTTTGTTTTTGAATACATCCTAATGTGAATGGATTTAGTTTGTGGAAAGTTTCTCACATATTCTTTGTCAAAGAATTTCATATATAGGATTTTAAAAGAATCATAATATGTGGTAGAATCATGCACAGATGTTTGACTGATAAAGATTGATTTTCTTTAATAAAAATACACAAATTAAATAAAAGATAATATTCTAATTGATGTAATTTATCAAATAAAAGACCTGATTCATTTTAAATTGTCTATATTGCTTATTTCCTTATAGATTAATGTAAATAATTAAAAGAATCTCTACAAAACTAAAATCAATAGTCTTATACCTAACATCAATAATGTTTCAAAATATATTAAATGGATGCATTGTATCATTAACTGAAACAAAACTATTAGAAGAGATTGATTTTATTTTTATTTTTTATTTTTTAAAAAGGAATAAGGTCTATTATTATGTGATGTGAAAGATGCAAAAGCAAACAACCAACAGGTTGTTAAAGAAATTCAAAGGAAAATGCTTTCTAGCATGGTTCCCCTTTATCGAACTACATTTCAAAGTTCGGATAAAACTTTCTTTTCCATCAAAGTTAATTTGCAAATAATGTATTGGTGACCTTATTTAGCGGTGTTTGGCATGATTTTTTATTTTATTTTATTTTATAAAAAAATTAAAATTGAAGTTGTGATCAGTCATACTTTTAGCAAAGAAAATGCATTTTTCCTAATTGATGATTTAACTCCCCACCCCCCCACTAGTAAAATCATATAACTTGACCAAATTATTTGAAATAAACGATTAAATTTGTTTCGAAGATTAATATCTCAAAATAGATAGTCGCATAATGTCACAAATATTTTTTCACTCTATTTAGAATTTTGCATTTGGAGTTGTGTTGGGTTATTGTTAAATAATATTTGATTGTTTGAATGTACTTTATTTAAAAAATATGAAATTTAATTTAAATGGATCATTCTTAAATATAAAAATATTAATGTAAATTTGAAAAAGGAAAATATAGGAAAGTGAAATAATATTTTAGTTAATACATGAAATTTTCATGGTCAAACACTGATTTTCAAATAAAGTGACAAAAGAAATTTTTAAAAATAAAAATAAAATCCGCATGGCCAAACGGGTCAGTAACTCATTGTATGTTTTTACGCTAATACCCAATATTAGATAACTTTCAAACAAAATTCATACTTCTTTTTTGCTTCTTCAATTTAATGTTTTTGCGTTCAGATGCACAAGCTTGAATTTTTAGTCATTTTTAATATGTGTTTTAGTTAGATATGGCTGAGCACAAAAGTACATAAAAAATATAAAAATATAAAAAATGTTAAATGAGTTTGTTAGATTTATAGTTATTTCAACAAATTGATTATTGAGGTTTGTTCTTTATGATACATGAATTTATGTTTCAGCTTATCTGAATTAGATTTAGGTATTGGAATTTGAAAAAAATAAAATTATTATTTTGTTGGCTAAAAACTGTAAATGCACACCTGAATTTTTAGTTTATTTTAACATGTGTTTCATTGTTAGAACATAGTCATTTATTAAAACACTAAAACATTGTTAAATGGGGCTGTTAAATTTGTTGTTATTTTACAAATTGATGATTAAAGTTTGTTCTTGTAATGCATGAAACTTATGTTTCAAATTTGAGCATATTTGGAGTAGCTTTAATTATTGAAGTATGAATAATAAATTACTTCCGTCACTAATTACAGTATGCTTAAAAATGCTCTCAAAACCCTAGTCTAAAATCCTAAATTTGGCTACCTTTACCGACGACCACCATGACCTTAGAGGCCGTTGAGCAGCCTCTGGCGGAGGTTGCTCAACCAACAACCACAATGATAGCTTCTTTGAATAAAAAAGCAATGAACTATGCAGCAACACTACAATCGCATAGCTCTGGGAATGTTCCCATACCCCTCAAATCGATTGTGCATTTGCATGGGGAACCTAGAGTAGTATAGGAAGAGGAGGTAACACAAATAATTGCGAATAAAGAACTAGATGAGGTTTGTCAATAGCCGCTTGAAGATTCCCTGTACTCAACAAAAATAAGAGCAAGTGCAGTATCAGTACACAACCACATTGTACTGGTAGGATCACGCGGCTATCCCACTAAGTGTAACATAAGCAAGTTAATACAACAATATAATCACATGCATATATCGAACATATGCAATATTATCAACATTTATGAACAACGAACAACTTCACATTTCTCAAGATACACAATTATGGCAAGTCATTGTTCCTCTCATGGAACCCAAACCAAATCATTAGCATACCGAAACGTGGTACCCTATCCAATAGTTATGACGGAACGTGGCAACCGATCCCATATTTATACCGGAACATGGCAACTGATCCCAATTAGTTATGCCAGAACGTGGCAACCGATCCATTCAACACACCACAAACACAAACACAAGTACATTCTCATAATCATAAAATTCGATTCAATGGCATTCGACAATCATATATCCTCATTTACAACAAGTGTGATCAATAATGCAACATCCACATACATACATGTATCATAATGAAGCAAGACAAACATATATCACACAATCAAAGAATCACAACCATCACCTACCTCGAAACAAGCTTGAAACCCTAAGTAACTTGATCATTCCCTTTCCGGATTCGTTCCGCTTGTTCTTGGTCTACAAACAATCAATATAATACGGAAATCAATAAATAATTACTAATTACCTGAATTACTAACAATTCTATGAACCCTAGATCACACACATGATCCCAAGTATCCAAATTGGGGTTGTTTCCACCATAGATTCTAGATCAAAACTCTCCCCATCGATATTTACCCATTAGATTACGTTCTAGGGATCGAAAAATGCACTGGGGGAATTAAAAGCTTATATTTAGCCTCAATAATGGTGAAAAACTGTCAAGAGTCGCATGGGGTTCGTTCCTTAGCTCTTAAAACCAAAAAGTGCAGAATAAAGTCATTTTGGGATTTATTTACGACCTTAAGTCGAGTCTGGCCCGCCACAACAGCCCTCACCCCGCTACAGCGGCCACGCCAGAGCGACCAAAACCACCGCCAAAGCGGCTTGCACGAAATAGTGAGCTATTTAAAGAATTTCAAAACCCCCATTTCACAACACACCTTTAACTAACGACGCTCAGAAAATATCGTTCACGCTAAGATCGATTCCGGGTGTTCTACTTACCTAAATTCAATTCCGTAAAGTCATAAGGATTTCTTAATGACTTATCTAACTACTCATGTAATCAAAATCATAAATAAGTCACCCGATTTCTACCAGATTTCACTACATTTCAATGACTCCGATTTCGTCCAAATATGGACTAGGTTGGGGAATCCCAAGTTACTACAAAAAAGTTTTCTAGCCCAAAAATTTTCCCCGTTGGCTTTTCTATAACGACGAAAACCGGTCGTTACAATAGATACCAACTTACCCATCACTCGTCCCCGAGTGACAAAACTTAGGAAAATAGGCAAAGGAAAGAATAAAGTAGTACCTTATTCGACGAACAATTGAGGATATTTGTCTCGCATGTCCCTCTCAATCTCCCAAGTAGCTTCCTCAACTAGATGATGGTTCCATTGAACCTTCACGGACTTAATCTCCTTGGTCCTCAATTTGCGCACATCATGATCAAGAATTGCAATCGGTTCCTCCTCATATATGAGGTCTTTATCTAACACAATTGAGTCTCACTTAATGATATAATTTCTATCACCATGATATCTCTTCAACATAGACACATGAAATATCGGATGAACTCCTAATAGGTTAGGAGGTAAAGCCAATCTATACGCTACTGGTCCTACACATTCAAGAACCTCAAAGGGACCAATGTATCGCGGACTTAGCTTGCCCTTCTTGCCAAATCTCATCACCCCTTTCATGGGTGATACCTTAAGAAGAACATTCTCACCGGTTTGAAATTTCATGTCTCTTACCTTATGATCCGCATACTTCTTAGGTCTACTCTGGGATGCTAGAAGCTTAGCTTGAATACTCGTCACCTTATCTTAGGCATCATTCACCAAATCAACCCCCAAAAGTTTCACATCTCCCGCCTCAAACCATCCTATGAGTGATCTACATGCCCTCCCATAGAGTGCCTCAAATGGTGCCATATCTATGCTGGAGTGATAACTATTGTTATAGGAGAACTCACACAAAGATATGAATTTATCCCAATGCCCTCCAAAATCAATCACACATGCCCTCAACATGTCTTCTAACACTTGAATAGTCACTATCTCTTTCACATAAACTTTAGCCAATTGTTCAGAGTTATAATCTATTCTTATCGAAATAAAATGGGCTGACTTAGTCAATCTATCAACCACTACTCAAATAGAATCAAACTTCCCCAAAGTCTTGGGAAGACCAACTACAAAATCCATGGCTATCATTTCCCACTTCTATTCCGGAATTAACATTCTTTGAAGCAAACCTACAGGCCTTTGGTGTTCATATTTCACTTGTTGATAATTTTGACACTTAGCCACAAACTCCTTTATATCTGTCTCATGCCCGGCCACCAATAAATTCACTTCAAATCTCGATACATCTTGGTCACACCCAGATGAATGGAATATCGCAAACCATGAGATTCTGCCAATAATTTCTGAATCAAGTCATCAACTCGAGGAACACAAATTCTTCCTTTAAAATTGAGCACACCTTCTGCATCAAGAGTGGTCTCTTGTGCCTTACCAATCACAGTCTTCTTTTTAAGTTCATTCAAATTCTCATCCTCAAATTGCTTGGCCTTGATCTCTTCAATGAATGTGGCCCTCACTTCAATTCTAGCTAACACCCCCACCTCTTTCTGAGATGCCCAACTGCATGAACTTAGACTCTAGGGTCTGAATTTCCTTAGCCAAAGGTCGCTTGGTTACACTTAAGCAAGCTAAACTACCCATACTCTACCATTTTCCAACTCAAAGCGTCTGCCACCACATTAGCCTTACCCAGATGGTATTGAATGGTGACATCATAATCTTTAAGTAACTTTATCCACCTTCGTTGTCTCAAATTCAGATCCTTTTGAGTGAACATATGCTGCAAACTAAGATGATCAGTAAACACATCACACTTAACACCATAGAGGTAATGTCGCCAGATCTTAAGAGCAAATACTACCGCTGCCAACTCTAAATCATGTGTTGGATAATTCCTCTCATGCACCTTCAATTGACGCGAGGCATAAGCTATAACATTCTTATCCTGCATCAACACAACACCTCAACCAGAATGTGAAGCATCACAATAAACAATAAAATCCTTACCTTCAACCGGTAATGCTAAGATGGGTGCGATGGTGAAAGAGTCTTGAGCATTTGGTAGCTCTCCTCACATTTTTCAGTCCATTCAAATGGTATCTCATTTTTTGTCAAATTAGTCAAGTGAGTGGCAATAGAAGCAAAGTTCTTCACAAATCAACGATAGTAGCTAGTGAGCCCCACAAATCTCCTAACTTCCATCACAGAGCTAGGCCGAACCCAATTCTTAACCGCCTCAATCTTTTGAGGATCTACCATTACTCCTTCTTTTGAAACTACATGTCCCAAAAATGCAACAGAAGTCAACCAAAATTCTCACTTAGAAAATTTAGCATATAACATTTGTTTCCCAAGAACACCCAGAACAATACGAAGATGGTCGGCATGCTCTTCCTCACTTTTTGAATAGACCAAAATATCATCAATAAAGACTATGACGAAAGAATCAAGAAATGGCTTGAACACCTCATTCATTAAACTCATAAAAGTGGCAGGCGCATTAGTCAAGCCAAATGACATAACTAGAAACTCGTAGTGCCCATAGCGGGTTCTAAATGCCGTCTTGGGCACATCCTCAGGCATAATTTTCAACTGATGGTAGCTAGACCTTAGATCAATCTTGGAGAAAACTGATGTGCCTTGCAATTGGTCAAAAAGATCATATATTCGAGGCAAAGGATACTTATTTCGAATGGTGACCCTATTTAATTACCGGTAATCTATACACATTCTCATACTATCATCATTTTTCTTAACAAACAAAATTGGGGCACCCCATGGGGAAGCACTAGGTCGAATAAATCTCTTATCAAGAAACTCTTGGATTTGAGCCTTAAGCTCTCTTAATTTCGCCAAAGCCATGCGATATGAAGGGATAGAAATGGGGAGGGTATCAGGTTCTAAATCAATGCAGAAGTTTGTATCTCTATCTGGAGGCATACCAGGCAAGTCATTAGGAAATACTTGTCTAAATTCTGACACCACAGGAATAGACTCAATAGATGGAGTCTCAATCTCAACATCTCTAATATGAGCCAAATAAACCAAACAACCCTACTTTACCAGTTTACTAGCCCGAATGGAGGATATGATTTTAGTTTGCTTAGGCTTGTACACCCCTTCCCGGAATTTCTAGAGTTACAAACTTAGTATTACAATTTAACACAACATAATAGGGGGACAACCAAGTCATGCCTAAGATTTATCAAAGTCAGTCATCCAAAATCACCGAATCAGCCCAAGTCTGAAAACCCATAAATAAGATAAGACAAGCACGATAGACATGGGTGACTATGACTGACTCTTCAACTGGGGTAGAAACATGGATAAGGGCATCAAGTAAATCACAAATCATATCAAGCTCTGAGGCAAAACGCACAGATAATAAGAATAAGTAGAACCCGGATCAAATAACACATTAGTTATCCGGTCACAAACAAGAATAGTATATGTGATCACTGCGTCAGACGCCTCTGCCTCATTCTTGCCCGAAAAGGCATAACAATGATCCATATCATCTTGACAAACCACTTCCCTGCCTGGTTGTACGTTACCTCTGCATGCATTACCATTTCCTCTACCTCCATGACCTCGCTGATTACCTCCTCACCCACCTTGTGGACGCCCTCGACCATTATTACCATTTCCCGCGGGTACCACTGCTCTAGTCTGCTGTTGCGCGGACTCAAACACATGTGGGTGGAGACAATCTATCCTCATATTCCCAGGTTCTCCATAATTGTAGCATGTACGATCAAAAGAGGGTCTATTGCCTGCTGAAGGTGCAACTCATTGGCTATCCTGAATCAAATTATGAGGTGGAGTTCCCGAGTAATTACCTGTAGAGGCGGGAATAGCGGACTGAATTGGCTTGGCTGCAAGTGTTGGCCTTCCGGACCACATAGAGTAAGAATCGTGAAAATTACCCGAGTTCTTGGCCCTTTTTGCCAATTCCTTAGCCTGACCGTCTCGCCTCACCCCCTCCACTTTCTTAACATAGTTTGTTACCTCATTAAAGCTCCTTCTTGCAGAGGTCATATGAACAGATAATACCTGCAACTCAGAATTTAGTCCCCTCATAAATAAACAGATCCTCTCATCTTCAGTAGTCACCAATTGAATAGCATATCTAGACAAATCATGGAACTTGGCCTCATAAGCAGCCACAATCATGTCACCTTGCTCCAAAGCCATGAACTCATCCTTCTTGCGATCCCTCAAAGTTCGAGGCACATATTTCTCTAGAAACAGAGCATGATATTGGGTCCAAGTAAGTGGAGGTAAAGTTGAAGATCTACATTCCCAATGCTCTCTCCACCACTACTTAGCCTCACCTTGAAGTTGAAAAGTCACGAACTCAACCCCATGTTGATGGACAATTTCCAACTTATGAAGCCTCTCATAGCAGTATAAGATAAACTCATAAGCATCCTCATTCTAAGAACCAAGAAACACAGGAGGCTTTCACTTCAAAAACTTAGTCAATATTTCATGCTCATTGTCATAACAGAACCCAACAAAAGACGAAAGAAAGCATCATTACCTCCCGTTTCACCCGTCTTGGGGGCAGTGTTAACAATAGGAGGACGGGCGGGAGCCTGAGCTGCTTGAACAGATGGAAGCACTCCAGGACCAACCAACCCCTTCAAGAACGACATAATTTGTTGAGCCAACACTGGATCTAAGGAAGGAATACTTGTAGTCTTAGCCTGCACCTCTTCCTCTTGTCCCACATCCTCAACACTTTCAACATTCTCAACATCAACATTCTCCTCTATCTCTTCATGATGTTCAGGAGGGTTCTCATTCATAGGAGCATTCTCAACAGGAGCTCCATTCCCAGCAGGCGCTACTCTTCCACGACCTCTACCCCTAGCTCTTCGTCTACCCCTGCCTCGACCGCGACCTCTCGCTGCAGATTCCTCAGCTGGAGCATTGACGGGAGCTACATGATTGATGCCGTTGAACCTAGTATTAACCATCTACGGACAGAAGAGTGAAGAATGTTATATACCAATTTGAATCGATAAATACCAATTGGAATCAAGTTATAGCACGAAAGGAGACAAGAGAAAACAAAGAGATTTCCTAAAGTCCTATAGCCTCTCGAAGAAAAGTAAAGGCGTCCCCGTACCGTTTCGCAAGACTCTACTAGACTCGTTTTGGTACATCGAGATCAACGAACCTAGGCTCTAATATCAACTTTATCACGACCCAGCCCATCGTGATTGGCACTCATACTAACCCTCCGGTGGGAGAATCACTACTACAACCCAAACCAAGCAACTAAACCAAAAACTAAAGCATTTAAGTATACGAAAATAAGAATAATAGCTAAAACTGAAGTTCCCATAAACTTTCAAAGGCCCTAACAACTAACAATGCGGAAAATACACCTAGAACCTGAAAGTCAATGTACCAAAACATCTAACAATGAACCAAAAGTCTAAACAAGAAGGGAGACAACCCCAAACTAATGAACTAATAACTAACTAGAAAAGTCTAAGTCCAAAATATGGACATAGACGAAAAAGAACTCATGGCATCCCGGAAGAATTGGCTCACCCTTGAATTCGAAAGGATCACTTATCTTCTAGACGAGGTATGTCAATAGCCGCTTGAAGATGCTATGTACTCGAAAAAAATAAGAGCAAGTGCAGGATCAGTACACAACCACAGTGTACTGGTAGGATCACACGGCTATCCCACTAAGTGTAACATAAGCAAGTCAATACAACAATATAATCACATGCATATATAAAACATATACAATATTATCAACATTTACGAATAATGAACTTCACATTTCTCAAGATACACAATTATGACAAGTCATTGGTCCTCTCATGGAACCCAAACCCAAACAGTTAGCATACCAGAACGTGGTACCCGATCCAATAGTTATGCCAGAACATGGAAATCGATCCCATATTTATGCTGGAATGTGGCAACCGATCCATTCAACACATCACAATTACAAACACAAGTACACTCTCATAATCATACAAATCGAGTCATGATTCAATGGCATTCGACAATCATATATCCTCATTTACAACAAATGTGATCAATAATGCAACATCCACATACATACATATATCATAATGAAGCAATAAAAACATACATCATACAATCATAGAATCACAACCATCACCTACCTCGAAACAAGCTTGAAACCCTAAGAAACTTGATCCTTCCCTTTTCGGATTCGTTCCGCTTGTTCTTGGTCTACAAATAATCAATATAATACGGGAATCAATAAACAATCACTAATTACCTGAATTACTTACAATTCTATGAATTCTAGATCACACCCATGATCCCAAGTATCCAAATTAGGGTTGTTTCCACCATAGATTCTAGATCAAAACTCTCCCCCATCGATATTTACCCATTAGATTACGTTATACGGATCGAAAAATGGATTCGGGGAGCTAAAACCTTACCTTTAGCTTCAAGAATGGTGGAAAACTGTCAAGAGTCGCCTGGGGTTCGTTCCTTAGCTCTAAAAATTAAAAAGTGCAGAATAAAGTCATTTTGGGGTTTATTTACGACCTTAAGTCGCGTCTGGCCCGCCATCGCGGTCCTCACCCTGCTACAGCGACCCCGCCAGAGTGACCAAAACCACCGCCAAAGCGGCGCCTTGCACAAAACAGTGAGCTATTTAAAGAATTCCAAAACTCCCATTTCACAACATACATTTAACCAACGACGCTCAGAAAATACCGTTCACGCTAAGATCGATTTCGGGAGTTCTACTCACCCGAATTCAATTCCGTAAAGTTGTACGGATTCCTTAACGACTTATCTAACTACTCATGTAATCAAAATCATAAATAAGTCACCCGATTGCTATCAGATTTCACTACACCTCAATGACTCTGATTTCGTCCAAATCTGGACTAGGTTGGAGAATCCCAAGTTACTACGAAAAAGTTTTTCGGCCCAAAATTTTCGCCGTTGGCTTTTCTATAAAGATGTAAACTGGTCGTTACACCTATGTTGTTGAGTAAGTCTTCCGCTGAGTATTGAGTCAGGTCAAAGGTTTGCTTGGGGACCAGCGATGGTTCTCGAGTGCCGGTCACGTTCAGGGTGTAGGCTCGGAGTGTGACACTTAAACATGTCATGTGAAAAATTGATATTGAAAAGTTGTCAAAAATGGAAAGAGTCATTTTTTTTAAACGAACTAAAAAAAAAGAGCATGTCAAACAAATTAAAATGGAGTATTATTTTGTTGGAAAAAATATGCAGACACATACTCTTAAAAGTTTAGTAGACTTTAACAAGTATATCTGTCATATCTAATTGAAACTGAGACATACATGAAAAGGAAATAAAATGTGCTAAATGGATTTTACATTTGTTGTCCTTTTGACAAGTTGATGATTAAAGTTTGTTCTTTATTATTTAAAACTTATGTTTCAATTTGAGTTTATTTGAAATAAATTTGGGCGTTGAATTGTTGAAATTTCAAAAATAAAATCAATGCACTTCAGACACAAATTTTCAATATTAATCGTGTATGCTTGAAAGATTCCCAAAAAATAGGTTAACTTGTAAAAGAAATTTGTAAAGCAGACATTAGTTAAATTGTGATTCCAAAATCATTGTTCTCATTGTAGTTTACTAGTAACAAGAAAAAAAAAAGATTAAAAATCTATACAAATAGAGATTGTGACCACAAAAAAATAAAACTGAAATCATCTAAGAATATAGGAACTCTCAAACCTCACACGTAACACTTTGTGATTAATGTTTCCTCAAGGCTATAAAGAATACTTTTGTAACCTTATGTGACTAGACTAGGAACCATATTGATATTAGTTCATCAGAGCAATTATGTAAAATGGACACTCCTCAAACACGCCTCCTTACTTATATGACGGGTCTTATATTACTTGTTAGGTCTGATTATTACCAGTTGAATACGCTAATAAATTATATCTTAATTTTCTAAATTAAGTAATTAAAAATGTACATATATTTTTTATATAATAAATAAATAAATAAATAAAAATAAACCCAGGGAGTAACATGTATCTTTTTTTGTGGCCTATATCCATGTACTTCATGCAATAATATTCCACAGTATATGGTCTACGTTGTGGTCCCCTCATTGTTACCTTCTTTAATTTTAGGCCACAAAGAAAAAAAATCTTTATGAGTGTTCCTAACCTCGTAGTTCAATTATAAATACTACTATCTGATCTCCTCTAGTAGTATAAAGTAATAAAAACCTCAATTTCCCATTCCAGTTTCCACTACAATACAATGAACATGTATTTTCTTTCTCATCTCTTACCACTATTAGTTGCTTGGTTTTTAGCCCTTTTTGTTGCTCGCAAATACAAAAGTAGAAACATAACAAGTGCAGCAATTGGTGCAACTAAAGCTCCAGGTGCATGGCCTTTTATAGGTCATCTCCATCTTCTTAACGGTCACGTTCCCGTTTGTCGAACCCTAGGACTCATGGCTGATAAATATGGACCTATTTTTCAATTACAACTTGGTGATCATCCAGCTATTGTGGTCAGTAATTGGGAAATGGTTAAAGATTGCTTCACAGCTAACAATGACAAAATATTTGCTAGTAGACCAAACATGGCAGTAAGCAAGTATTTAGGCTATAATGGAGCCGTTTTCGCTTTAGCCCCTTACGGACCATTCTGGCGTGATATACGTAAAATGGTAACTGTTGAACTCTTAACTAACAGTCGCCTTGAGAAGCTAAAACATGTACGTACATCAGAAGTGAATTGTTGTATTAAAGAATTGTACTCAAATTGTCCAGGACAAGTGAATTTAAGTAGTTGGTTTGAGAACATAACGTGTAACATAATCATTAGAATGCTTGTTGGGAAACGATTTACTGGATGCGCGGAGGAGATGAATTTCAAAGAATCTATAAAGAAAGCGTTGTACCTAGGTGGAGCTTTTGTTTTTTCAGATGCAATTCCATGGCTTGAATGGATGGATATTGGTGGGCATATTAAAGCAATGAAAGAGACTTATAAAGAAGTTGATAGTGTGTTTGATAGCTGGTTAAAACAACATATCAATTCTATTGGAGATGGAGAACAATCTGATTTTATTGATATCATGCTTTCAACCCTTCCAGAGGAAATCAATATGGAGTCTGGATACAATCGTGATGCCATTATCAAGGCAACAACTTTGGTAAGCATTTTTTAATTAACATAAGCATTTACTCTTTTAATTTGTTACAATTTATGTAACACTTTTCGTTTTTCGAGAGTCAAACCGTTTAAGTTTGACAGATGATTTACAGATGGAATCTTCAAATTTTTTTAAATGAAATTTATATATTTAAAAACTACGTAAAAAATACTATAAGCCACAATAATTGACAATTCAAAATATTTAAAAGACTTGTAAAAAATTTACGGTCAAAGATAGACTTGTTTGAATCTTGAAATCCAAAAAGTATCACATAAATTGGGAGTATTGACATAGTGAGATTACCATTTCACTCCTATTAATTATGAAGTGGATGAATTAAAAATTTGAGAATTTCAAGAAGTTCTACCTTTTGCAAACTAATTAATTGAGGATATAATAAGTAAAAATATGTTGTCCTTTCTTAATTTGTCAAAATAGACAAGTAATTAAGAACAACTAACTTTATTTAGTTATTTTTCATAATCATCAGTTTTAGCCGAAAATGCAATTTCTTCTACTTATTCAATAGCGTGTTGGTTATAAACTTTTAGGATTTTTTTTTTATTTCAAAAATTAAAGTCAATACTTAGATTTATTTAGGATGCAACCCACCCTAAATCCAATTCAATTATTGATCTGGCCCGCTTAATTAAATGGATTGATTATCTAAAAGAGGTCCTTAATAACATTTAACTAAATGAATGGAGTACTATTTAAAATATTAGATATTGAAGAATCAATCTTAAAATTTCATGGAATAGTATTTAATGTAGTAGTACATTACTTAAATGCAATAAATTGCATGTGTTCGAGTTCATTTTGGATGGTTTGATAGAGTGTATTAGAAAGAAAAATAATGTATTAACTTTGTGTATTTTTAGTATCATGTTTGATACATTTTTTTAAGTCTATGTATAACTAATACATTCTATTGCATATTGAGGTGTGTATTACTAAAACATGGAAATCTATAATGTTAGTAATGCAAATGGTTTTAATGCATGCATTAGTATAGTGAAAGACTCAATTGCCCCTCTAACCCTTTTTTATATATTTTTTTTTTTTACCAAATTTATAAAGAGTATCTTTATAAATAATTATTTTTAAAAAATTTATACAGTGCTTGCAATTTTTTTAATATATCAAACCAAACAATATATAAGAAATAATCTTTTCATAATTAATACAAACATAATTAATACAATTATATTTAGCATTATTCTTATACACCTACAAAATCCCCCTAATGACATGAAACACGCTGCCATAATAAAAGGAAGAAAAAAAATAAACAACTTTGTTGACAATCAAATATCATATTAGAGTTCGGCATGTTGGAAGTAGCTAGCAATTTTTTTTTAAAAAAAAAATGATTTGATTTATTATTTTATAAACAAAATCTCAATCCATTTTCTTTTTATTTAACTACTTTTCACATAATTAACCAAAAGCACAGAAAACTGAAATTCTATGACAATAAAAGTAAATTCGTGCAATTTATGAACCGTGATTTTAATTACCCTCTGTCCCATTTTTATGTGAGGTAGCTCGATATGGAGTTTTAAAAAAAAACTTTTAAAATTTATGGTCTAAAATGAATAATAGAAATTTGTGTGACTATAAATCATTTCATTAAGGATAAAATAGACATTTTAAAGTTAAATTGTTACTTAATATAGATAGAAATGTGTCATTCTTTTTTGAATTAACTAAAAATAAGTAAGTCATATAAATTGGGACAGAGGAAAGGAGTAATAGTTAGAGAATTTACACTTTCCTTTTAGCTTTTTATGTGTCATTTTTTCTAAAAATTGAAAATATGTCATATTCATAAAATATAGGATTATATTTGGGGATTTTATAAAATAAATAGAAGTAGATATAGCAGGTTGTATGAAAAAACACATGGCTTGCCTACCAAAGTAATTTATTGTGGAAAAGGGATATGCAAAAAGACAACTCAAGAAGGCTTTCATTTTCACTGTCTATACTTAATAGGATTCGGCTCCTCTCCGTGAAACACATGGTAAGAATTAATGATTTTAAATTAAAATAAGTTTTTAATTATAATTTAGATAATTAATATTTCATAAGGAAAATGACAATACCACAATCATAACAATATATTATATTGTCCATAAATATATTATTAAAAAAAAATTCTTTTTTCTTATCTTTTTCTTTTTATTATTCTTTGATTTTTATTTTTTTTTAAAAACTCTTACTAGTATTATCTTCTGTTTTTGTCCATAAATATATTATAAAATAATTTCTCTTTTTCTATTTTTTTTCATGGCGATTGTTTTTGCTATTAATTATATGTAAACTAATTTTAAAGAGAAAATTCAAAGTTGCTATCTAAGACTTACTTAATATTTAAAAAAACAAACAGAAGATAAATACTCGTAGGAAAAAAAGAATTAGAAAAGAGAAAAGTTTTTATTATATATTTATGGACAAGTTATTATATTGTTATGAGTTATAATTATGATATTATTATTTTTCTTATGAAATATTAATTATCTAAATCATAATTAGAATCTTATTTTAATCAATTAAATGTTAATCATTACAGTATTTTTTTATCTATACCATGTGTCTCACATCCAAGCAAGAACTTAGGGAAAATGGAGAGAAGGGAAATAGAGAGGAGCCGGATCCACTTAAAACTATCAGTTTAAAATCATATATATGTTGATGAGGAACATAAACTTGAAGGAACGTAACAATGATAAAATGACTATTCAAAAATATGGTGTGTGGGATCCTCTTGGTAAAACTAAAATTATGAGAAAGATGAAATATTCTCTATTAATTTTATGTTGCAGATACTTATCATGACAGCATCAGAGAGCACTGCAGAGACATTAATATGGGGATTATCTTTGCTAATGAATAACACTCACTCATTGAAATTAGCCCAGAATGAGCTAGATGAGCAAATAGGAAGAAATAAATGGGTTGAAGAGTCAGACATCAAAAACCTTCCTTATTTGCAAGCTATAGTAAAAGAAACCTTACGTCTCTACCCACCTGGTCCTTTGGCAGGGCCTCGAGAGGCCATCGAAGACTGTAGCATCGGTAAGTATCATATTAAAAAAGGCACTCGATTGATTGTTAATCTATGGAAGCTTCAGCGAGACTCCAGAATCTGGGAAGATCCAAATGAGTTTAAACCAGAGAGATGGTTTTTGAAGGAACATACAAATGTTAATTTTAGAGGACAAAATTTTGAGTATATTCCGTTTAGCTCTGGAAGAAGAATGTGTCCTGGATTAACCTTTGGAACCCAAGTAGTGCATCTGACGCTAGCAAAATTACTTCATGGATTCAATATTTCAATGCCAAAGGAAGAGCCAATAGATCTAAGTGAGGGCTTAGGCATTGCTTTACCTAAAGTCAAGCCTCTTCAACCACTTCTTTCTCCCAGATTGGCTGTGAAACTCTACCAAAGTCTTTGAACAAGTAAACTTGACAAAAACAAATTGTGATATTCTTAGCACTGTGTTTACTATTTTCATTCTAAAAGGATTATGAAGTTTATCACCAAAATGTCATTGTTTTCTTGTATTTGATGGTAAGACGTTAATGTTTATAAATTAAGAATAAATATTTTTTTTTTTAGTAATTATGATTAAATTACACAAAGATGATCTCCGTACTATATATATTTTTGTCAAAAGACAATTGTATCGCCGATCTTGACAATTCAACCAACATGCTTTGATTTTATTAGTACCCTCAATTCATGTGTCACGGTCCAAAACTCAAGGTCATTATATGACACCTATCTTAACATTCTGGTAGATAAGTCAAACTTTCACCCAATAATACTAGAGCCGTCTTAACCACTAGCTAACTATTTATTGATTCAAATCTCAAGTAGAAACTTTTTTTGTTAATATTTTGATTTATATATATATTATTTATAATTTTAATATTGATTAAACTTGTACTATATGGAAATTTGGAATTTTGTTATTTGAACTAAGTGAATTTTCCCCCCTTTAAACGGTTTGTGCTCGAATTCTTTCTTGAAGATAATTCTATAAAGAATATTACTAGATCGGTTGTCATATTTTTTTTCTCAAACCTTAAGGCAAGGGCTCGAGTCATTGTACGGACAACATATAACGTTGTCATATTTCAATACAACTTATATTCTAATTAATCACTAATATTTATCATTTTTTCTATTTCTTTATTATTAAAAATTTATCAATATAAGGACGTATCATAAGCAAACATAATAAGAGATCAATATGTTATGCAATAAATGTCCTCGGAGTATCATTAACGGTCATTATGTAAGCAAAATCTAGAGTTTTTTATGTCATTTTTTATTTAGCGCTAATTTTAGTAGATAAGTCAAACTTTCACCCAACAGTACTAGAGCCGTCTTAATCACTAGCCAACTATTTATTTATTCAAATCTTAAGTAGAAACTTTTTTGTCATCTACTTTTATTTATATATCTATTATTTATAATTCTAATATCGATTAAACTTTTATTATATGGAAATTTGGTAATTCGGTATTTGAACTAAATGAATTTTGTCCCCTTTAAACGGTTTGTGCTCAAATTCTTTATTAAAGATAATTCTATAAAGAACATTACTAGATCGGTTATCATATTTTTTCTGAACCTCAAGGCAAGGGCTCGAGTCATTGTACGGACAACATATAACAGTCAGATTTCAACACAACTTATATTCTAATTAATTCACTAATATTTATCATTTTTTCTATTTCTTTATTATTAAAAAAGTTATCAATATAAGAACGTATCATAAGTGTTATCATATATAAGCAAACATAATAAGAGATCAACATGTGATGCAATAAATGTCCTCGAAGTATCATTAACGGTTATTATGTTAGCAAAATCTAGAATTTTTTATGTCACTTTTTATTTAGCGCTAATTCTAGAAGGTTGGTTATCCTTATAATTAGACAATGAAGTAATCGATGTGTTGGCAAAAAGGATGTCCAATGTAATTGTAATATTAAATGGTCAGAAAATTTGGCCAGAAATTGATCAGAAATTTTAAAAAATTATAATATCTTTTTTTATTTTAAAATAAACTATCCTTTCTTCCATTTTTTTAGTTAAAAGATATTAAAGTTAAAAGGGTAAAAAAATTTAAAAAGATAAAATAACATAGGCAAAATACCATTCTGGCCAAAAGGATTTTTCCTAAAAAAATATTAGTAAATAGACATATTATTATATAACCTTCTACTTTTTAATCAATAAATAGTTATATTTTTAGTGTTCAGGATAAATCGTCAAGTCTATGAATATATATATATTTTTTGGTAATAAATTCTATGAATATATTAATTAGACAAATTTTATCTTTTTTTCTTTACTCTCTGTTACTGAAATAAATTGATAATATAAAGAATTTATTTTCATCTCATATATAGTTAGACTTAAATATTTTAAAATTTTGGGATGAGCTAATATTAAGAATTTGAATAATTAAAAAAATGTTTTTTATAAATAACAAAAGAAGTAACTAATTAGGAAAAGAATTCAATTAAATTAAATTTGGGTTGATGATATTTTTAGACTAAAAGGTGGAAGGAGGTATATTGTTGAACCAAAAAAAAGTTTGAAGGTATTTTTAGACCAAAAGATGGAAGGAGAGTATCTTTTAGCCATTTTCAAAAAGATTGGGGTATTTTTGATCCAAAAGAATAGGTTGGGGTATTTTTAAAGGAAAATATTTATTAATATTTCTCCATAGATGAGGAATATTTATGACTCTTTCCAAATAAAAAAATCTCACACATGTGTAGTGCTAGGCTATAACACCCCGAAAATTTCTAAGCTAAGATTCTAATCATTCTTTATTTGTATATAAGGTTGTATGCGGTGATTTTTAAATTGTTCTTAGGTGTTAAGGTCAATTCTTTAGTGTGAGAATGAATTTGGATATGAATTAAGGTCACAAGAATCCCCTAGCACAAAGTTGAGTTGAAAGTTTCCTTGCCGATTAAGTTTGAAATAAGATTCTACTTAGGTCAACTTTAAATGATCATATCTCTCGGCACATAATGAATTAGGTGGCTCATGACCTACCAAATTAAAGGTCTATGAGTTATCTTTTCAATGCCACCAATTTTACCTCATTTCAAGTTCTGAGTAAAAGCCTGTGCATATTTTAGTGAAGCGTCATCAGGCAGTCGATATGATATGACTAGTACTACGGATGGTAGAATATTCCACGGACAGTAGAGCGATTTTCTTCCAGAAATTTTCAACACGTGTTCCATGGTTGTTTTGGTCATTTTCCAAGCTTTTAGCCCTATTCTAAGTCGGTTGGGGGTGTTTTAACTAAGTATATCATTCAAATAACTAGTTTTCCTTTCATAATCATCAATAGGGATGACAATGGGGCAGGGCGGGTTGAGCTTAACCCGTAAAATCTTTAATTCGATCTGCCCCGTCCCGCATAACAACTTTTTTCACTTTCAACCTGCCCTGTATAGACTCGCCCCGCATGAACCCACCTCGCATAACTTTTTAAATATTATTTTTTTCTATTTAAATTTGATACTAAAATAAAATTTATAAAAATAAATTCATTTTTTCATTAATTTATATTAATTTAATAGATAATGACTTAAACAATTACTTTTTAGAGGTCAATTAGGAAACATGTAAGAAATTGTGTTATTTTTTATTGAACCATTTTGATTTACTATCTTGAATATTTTAGTATCTTTAAAGAAATTATCTTAATACAAATAATGCTCTATCACTCTTATAACATGTAAAAAGTTAAAATTAAGTTTAAACCTACATAAAATCACATATACCCGCAACCCGCTCTGCCCTGCATTAGTTTTTAAAAAATCCTCTTCAACCCGCCTCGCACAACCTTAAACTCGCCCTGCATAACCTTAAACCCACCCCGCTCCATTGTCATCCCTAATAATCAATCTAAACATTCAAGTCTCCAAAACTTCTCTCAAAACTCACCTAGGGTTCCTCTTCTCCATCAAGAACCCTAAAATGTCCATGTCAAAAATTCAAGATATAAAGAGAAACTTTCCATTAAAGGTTTTCCCAAGTTCTTCCACTCTAAGAACTTCAGAAAAAAGTTTCTTCTCTCAAGATCAACCCCCAAGATTCCAAGCTCAAAGATTTCCTCTAAGAAATCTAATGTTCTTCCTCAAGCTCAAGATAAATCAAGTTTCCACCAAAATTTCCAGTCTAAAAGCTTCATAATCGGGTATGCAAGGCTATTTATAGTGTTGGACTAGTTTGTCTTCATGCCCTACATCTAAATTCAGTAAGAGTTCAATCATGTGGTTCCTACATTTTACACCAAATTCTAGATATGAATTGAGTTCTTTATTCTGTATCTTGAGTTCCTATTTATGAGATTTTGATATTTTATGCATTGAGATTATTGGGTTGTTGTTCATGCTTTTATTTCACATGAACCCTAGCTGATGATATTTTGTTGAAAGCCTTTGTTCAATTATTTTTTCTTACATTGATTTTGGAATTTCAAAGTGATTCCAAGTATAATTTAAAGTATTATTTTGAGAAGAGTTTTAAGGGAAACATTAATGGCCCCAATGTATTATTTTTGCATTGAGAAAGAAAGTATTATTTTAAGAAAAGTATAAACAGTTTTTCAGAAGCATTTCAGTCAAATAATGAGAAGTTTTATTACCCCTTAAAGAGGGTATTATTTTTCACATTTGAAAAGAGAGTACTATTTCTAGAAAGGTATAAAGAGTTTTCAGAAAGATTGAATACAGAGTACTTACCTCTTGAAGAGACCCTTTTGAGAACTTATCTCAACCATAGAGTATTTTACTTGAGCATTGAGTTATATATGTATTTTGACAATAGTATTTAGCATCGATATGAGAAAAAGTTTAGACAACTCACATTGCCCATAAAACCATGTAGCCAGCGTGGATTAGGATCGTATTGATTTTCGGGCGACTCCTAGCTGCCATTGAGCAGACATTTTAGTGGATCCATGTGTTGAGTTTATTATATACCCCGGTAAAGTATAGGACAATTCTAGCAGTGTGGGTGAGACGTTGTATTATCACAAGACTCATAGTGATGGTTTTCGGTTAGAGAAACTTCTAGTAAAATATATTTTTATATATATTTCAGTTCAGTATTTGTTATTATTGCATCCTTACAGTAAGAGTTTAAATGATTTTTGTCATGATTATACTATATTTCAGTTAAGTTACTTTCAGTCTTTTCAGTTCAGTTATTTGTTATTCAGCTATAGTACTTGTACATTATATGTAATGATGTCATTCGACCTGCACCATTGATGATGCAGATTTAGGTACTTAGGATCCTCAATAGGAGTTCCATTGAGATCACCCCACTCTTCAGTTTTTGAGTGAGATCGCCTTGCTTCCAAAGTACTTCAGTTTTTATGAGTTGTTAGTAGTAGCATTTTGAGGTGTCGTGGGTCTTGTTACGACACTCGTCTTTATACGGTAGAGGCTTACTAGATAGATAGTTTTGAACGTCTTTCAGTTTCAGATGTTTCATTTAAGACTTATGTTTCATGCTCAGTATATTCAGAGAGTTTGAGATTTAGTAAGTTGTAATTAAATGTTTCTTTCAGTTTGATGCTTTGTGTATGCTTGAGTTAGTCTTCCTCTTGTATCAGCCAGGATGAGAGTTCCTTAGAGACCAGCAATAATTCTCGAGTGTCGATCACATTCAGGGTATAGACTCAAGTAGTGACATAGATCCTCGATTTGATGGTTTGAGTGGCTTGTGCTTGTGTAGGAATTTATATGATGAACTTAGTGAAGGCTCAGTTATTGTGGTCAAGATCAAGTTCAATTGAGGAAAAATCTTAGTATTGGTGCGCCTAAGACATGTAAGACATGTCTTGGCTAAGGCATACCAAGGGTTGGGCAAATCTAAGGGAAGACAAATTTATGATCATCCATGGTCATAACTAAGCAAGTTCGTGGGCTAAGTGTTGGAAAATGAAAGATGACTCAGGAGACTAGACTAATGACAAACTATGTTGTAAAGGACTTGTGCACGGTTCAAGCACGTGGGAATGCTTAAAGATGGGCACCCAAAAGCAAATTTGGATGCTATATTTGAAGGTTACCCACGTGTGCTTCACACATACATGGGTAGTTGGGAATTTTTTTAGTTTTTAGCTATATGTGGCTTTGTCACCATTTTAGATGAGGCTTGTAATTCAAATTAGAATTATGCCTATCAATTGGGGATGTCAACTGGATAAGATAGATCACGTGCATGGCATGTGACAAGATGTTGTGGCCTATTTATCGACAGATGCATACCTATCACAATAGAGTTAGCTTTGAATGAATTTTGTAGGCTAAGTTTTTGTGTGCTTCTGAGTTTGAATATAATGTTGGAAAGTGATTTTTGTACATGCCTTCCTTGATTTGTTTTGCATGAACCATCAACCGAAAGACACCCATCTCCTTAACAAGCATGGTAGTTAGACATTCTACGACCACTAATTCGGAAGCACCCGACACAAATTTACTCATCCTTGCCCTTGGATCGGGAACCATAGTTAGAGCATATTTGGAAAATTTTATGAATTTCAATGCATACTTTTTCACACTCATATTTCTTTGACGAAGGTTAATTAACTCAAGTACCTTTTCCTCCCTCATCTCAAGGGGAAGAACCTATCAAGAAAAGCGACCTTAAATTTCTCTCAATCAAGAGGACCCTCATCAATTGCCCTCTCTTCCTTCCATTGATTAAATCAAACTTGAGTAACACTTTTTAGTTGGTAAGCAACATATTCTGCATTTTCTATCGGAGTGATACCCATAATCTATACAATCTTGTGAACTTCGTCGATGAAATCTTGATGATCTTCCTCAACTTTCAAACCGAAGAACTCCAGGGGGTTAATCCTAGTAAAGTCTCTCACCCTTGTTGCCGCCATACCCACCACTGGGTTTACGGGAGCCATAACCTCCCTAATTTCTTGAGCCATCATAGCTTGGGCCAATGCATGAAATGCGGCTCGAGACTCATCATTAGTCACTTGCTCGGTCAAAGGGTCGACGGAAACTTGAGGAGCTTCTTGTTCAACATTCTCATTCGCATTCCTTCTAACACATACTCTTTGAGGGGACATATCTTGAAAAGAATCAAACACGATTAAGTAGAAGATATTTCTAGAGATAGACTCTATGGCACGACTTTAGAGTAATGAAAGAAATGAAGTTTCCTAAGCATCTTATAGCTTCTTATTCATAAATGTGGAACGATTCATGCTGATGAACAAGACTCTACTCGACGTGGCTTGTGAGACATCCTAGAACCTTTCTAAACCTTGTGCTCTGAATACCAAGTTTGTCACGACCCAAAGTATACCTAGTCGTAACATGACGTATAGAACCCCGAGAGTTTCTACACAAGTCACTTAGCATATATTATACAAGATAATAGAAATAAAGATTTCAAATGAATCTGTCTCATATCATGAGTGAGTTTGACAAAACAGAAGTCTAATATAAGTCTCAATAAGTCATCTACTACATCAATAGAAATGGTTGAGACGTAAACCATACACCACGTACAAAGTCTTAAAATCAAAATAACTTACAGTTATAAAAGTGTCTCGGTCCTCAGATCAGAGGACTCACCAATCTTCAAAAGCCAAATGGATCAACTAGCCACGAGTGTGAAAGGTAGGAGCGTCAGACCCTACATTATGAAATAATGCAGGCACAAGTATGCATTAGTACATGGAATGTACTAAGTATGATAGCAATGCATAAGAGTTATGAAATCATGCTAAAAGGACTTTACATGACTTGTAATGACCAAGTTAAATCAAAAGATAAAAGGTTAAAAAAACACAAGTCATAATCATGGTCAATGCAAGCTTAACATCTTTAAAACACTTTATGAGATACTTTAGAAGTAACCATAGTTCATTATTGTGGGAAGTTTACCATTTAATCAACATAAACTATGTGAGCTATAACATGGAATCCAGTGTACTGCTCCCACACTGAAAAAAGAGCTTTCCAAGGTAAGGACCATGAGTCTGAGCTAAGGTGGATCCACTAGCTAATGTCTATTTGAGACAACATCTTATGGTGGCACTTAGTTAGGGACAAGGAGATTGCTACTAGAGATCCAATCTTTAGCAACAGGAGAACCTCCATCTCTATATATTCTCGGTGCTAAGTATAAATCCCACAAAATAGTCATTAATCATATTCATATTATCATTCATGAAAAGTACAATTAAGATTCTAGTCCAAGCTAGAAACATCATAGAGTATCTCCTTAGACCATGTGTGAGAAAACCTTTCACTATTCATGATCTTTTCATAATAGCTTTATAAGGCCCATAGTCACTATCTTCATACTATAAGTGCCAATAATACTAGTGGAAATAGTTTCTAAAGCTTGATCTATAATCATTGATGGCATATACGTATATCATATTAATCAAGACCTAATTTAAAAAAATAGGCCAAAAGCATTGATGGCAAATTTATATGTCATTCATGTCATGTGGCCAAGATTCATAAAACATACAAATACCTTCATCTATAAGCTTACTTTAGTCATAAACATTGCTTTCATAAAACATGCATAATTTATATAAATCATAATTTATAAGGGAAAATTTACAAGAATATACTATTTAAGACCTTAATTAACAATATATGTACATACTACTTTTTAATTACAAAACTAGTTTTTAAATTACAAACATAACAAAAATAAATATTTTCAAAATTTATTTATATAATTTATTTACCAATATTTTTTTTCCTTTATTGGGGGTTATGGGCGGTTTTAATGGAAATGATAATTATGGCAATTATTTTTTGTCTTTTCAACCACAATTTTAGTCATATAGTTACCTATTATGTATAAATATTAATTTTATCTCTCTAATTTTTTTTATTCAGTCAAATAATATAACCTTCTCTCATCTCTTTAGTACCTTTTTCTATTTATGTAAAAAAGAGTCCTCTCTCTTCCCGCTAACTAGGCAAACACGTATCTCACATCCCATAAAATTACTTTTACCTATGTAAAAATAACCAGTAATTTAACAACACTAATATGGTAATTATTTTTTTGTCTTTCAACCACAATTTTAGTCATATAGTTACCTATTTTGTACATATATTAATTTTCTCTCTTTTATTTTTTATTCAATCAAATAGTTATAACCTTCTCTCATCTCACATCCCCTAAAATTGTTTTTACCTATGTAAAAATAACCAATAATTTAACTACACCAACACATATACCACAAACACATACACACGATATTTAAATTAATGGGTGATGCTAAATGGCCAGAATTTTAAAAAAATCTATAATATCTTTTTTATTTTAAAATAAACTGATTTTTTTTTTCATTTTTTAATTAAAATATATTAAAGTTAAAAGGGTAAGAATGTTCAAAAATGTAAAATACCATTCTGACCAAATTTTGTCCAAATTTTCTGGCCAAAAGGTTTTTTCCTAAATTAATGATTTATTTTCAATTTCTTCTCTCCTACTTTTGGAATTATGGGCCTAATTTGTGGGGATGATGATTATGGTATTAAATTTTTTCCGTTTTTATCTCTCCAATTACAATTCCAACTTCACACGTTACTGTGATTTATTCTCTCATCTTTTACCATAATTGTACTTTCTTTTATATCATATTTTATTTTTCTTCCTTTGTTATACTATCTATGTAAAAGTAAAACTTTTTGTGTTACCAACTAGTTCCTTTTTAGTTATTCCTTATGCATTTTATATTTTCTAGAAAATCTAACCTTTCTCTCTTCCTTCTGCAAATTTTTTATCCTTCTCTTTCCTTCCGTCCATCTTCATATTTTTAACCATTGACCTTCCTTCAGTTCATACGGTTCACGATCCCTTTTACCATACTTTTCACCATTGTTAACGTTTTGCTTATTATACCAATATTACTATGAATATTTGTGCTTATTATACCACTATTACACCAATTGTGTATGTGCTTATTACATCAAAATTACATAATTACGATATTGTATTCAAATGAATGAAGAATGCTTTAATTGTTTTGGTATATATGTGCCAAAATGTTGTGTTTCATTGTGGTGCCAAACTACCCTTTTTAAGTATATTTGATCGTTTAGAATTCAATGTGATAGGTTCGTATATAATACCAACATTCAGCCATAATAATTAGCACCAATTATTATGAACATGTTGTTGTATTTGTCATCAAGAAAACAACACTATATTAACCTAGCATGCACTCACCAACATTATAACGATAATTACAATAGTCAAGAACTAGCCAATTAATTTTGAATATAGATCCAATAGTTTGAAAATCACACATTCTAACACCAACTTATATGACAATTAACTCACCAATAATACGAATAAGCCGTTCAACACTAATCAATGTTTGATAAAAGTGAAACTACCATTCAACATCTAAATAAACTTGGCCATATCGTTATGACTCTCTATTGGTGGGGATATACCACTCACAACATATTTGAGTTCTAAATGAAAAATTATTGTGTCTACACCCAATTGGGAAGCAATAGTAGTAATTAAGCCTTCATATTTGATGTTTGCATCATATATCACTCCTTCAATATTGTAATCAACGTACTTACCTGTATTAGATTACAACGTATTGTTAGTTAATCTCCATAATAATTAGTGAATTATTAAATAAGTACTATCACATATATCACATTCAAATAGAATGGTTATTTCAATGTATTCAAATTAAACATATTGGTTTACATAATTATTTTTGCTTATATGAAAATGCTTATCATATAATATAACCAATTATTATTTCTTCGGTAAACTTTCTATGGATATACCTAAAATATATCAATTACGTCATTGTATGTACCAATAAATACATCAATTACATCATCAAAATATACCAAATAATTAAAGAATGTTGGTGTTTATTAAAAACCTAATATAAACACTTAATTACACCTAATCATTTACCAACAAAAATTCATTGAATATGACGTTAATACAAATCTAAAAATAGACATTCAATTTCACCAAATAACCAACCAAAATACAATCAATAATACACGTCATAATCAACTTAACAAAACCTTCAATAATACACCTAAACCGTCAAAATTACACCATCAAGTACTTCAATACATAGACCATTATATATATCAATTGAACCAACAAAATATACCAATAAAAACTAAAGTATGATGGTGTTCATTTAAAACATAATATACAATATTGTTTATCACTATATCATTTATAACAAACACTATCAATTAAACCTAATCATTTACCAAAAAAATTCACTGAATTTTGGCGTTAAATCATGACTCAAAATTGACCATCAAATTCACCAAATAATCTACCAAAATACAATTAATATACACTGTCATAATCAACTTTAAAAACCCTCACAATTACACCATAACAGATACCTCAAAACAATAACGAATTGGCAGATGAATATCAAGTTAATATATATTATCGATTACACCACATCATCTACCCAATTTCAACTTCGATCTTCATGCTTTTAAACGACTTAAAATAATCCATCATTTATAATCATAGAATCCTAATATTATCGGATTTCGAATTAAAATTCAAGAAATAAACACCAAATTTCTGTAACAAAAAAACATATACCCAACCAAATCGTTTACAATATAACGATCACGAAAAATAAAAACACCAAATAAGTTACATACATTACTTAAAACTATCACCAATTCAGTTGTTAGTTATCACACATACCTGATACGTCCCATCGTCCATTGTGTTGAAGTAGAATTGAAACACTATTGGTATCCATAGTAGATTAAACTTTCAGAATAGATATGTAGAGAGAATTTATTTTTGGTTAAAAAAACTTTTTTTTTATGGGAGAGAACATATATAACAAACTAGAGTAAATTGTGGAAGGTAAAAGAATATGAGAAAATCATGGATTGGGAGAAAATCGTGGGTCCTTATTAGTACGATTCTATTTTTTTATTTTTTTTATAATATATTTCCTATATTTGAAAAAAAATATTATTATCTAGATGAAAAATAAAATATTGTTATCTAGTGGTAATTAAGGCTATATATTTGTATACATAAGTTTTTTGCTTCATCATGTGTTCATAGTCTAAAAATCATGGATCATGCATGGGTTCATATGAATTCAGCTCAAAATCATGTAAATACTTTCAATCCATGCATTAGAAGATAAGAAACAAGTAATTGAATCATAATTGATAAGCACCCATGAAGATTGATAAAACCCTAACTTTAAATTGAGAATTCAACTTGTAAAACTTGAAGATTTTAGGAACCCTATGGAGGAAAGGACTCCATAGGTAAACTATAGTGAATTGGAGTTCTTGAAGTGAAACCCTAACTTCTTCTTCCTTAGCCTTAGAGAGGATTTGGGGGGGGGGGGGAGGGGTAATCTTGGAGGGAAATTTAGGAATCAGGTGAATGATTTAGAATGTGTATCTTTAGGACTTAATTCAATTATATAGGACTTGAAATAGAGGTTAAAATGACATAGTTTAGGTACCAAACACATAGGGGAAAGACTAAAATAACCTTAAATTAAAAGCTGACGGGTGATCTGTAAGGACCCTAAACAGTCCATACAGGGTTCACGATCTGTTTAGGGCCCTAAGTTTCTTGGCATACTTTAACGGCTGGACCACCTCCAAAAACGGCCAGTGGACCCTTTTCACGCACCGTTTAGGGTCTTGTGAAGAGTCCCTAGCCTGTTTTAGGCCTGTGATCCTGCCCATCAACCCACGTTAACATTTTCAAAGCCCAATGTGTTACAGTTGGTTTGGCCTATTTTGCTCATATTCGGGATGTTAGTACAGAGTCTCGTTGCATTTAGTCTATCTATGTGGTTTTCAAGTTTCTGGAGGTGTTTCCTACAGAGTATCCTAGATAGGGACATAGGAACTTGCTCAATCTCTACTCCTCTTTATCGTATGACTCTGGCAGAGTTGAGGGAGCTTAACACTCGGCTTTCGGAGTTGCTTGATAGGGGTTTTTTCATCCTAGTACTTCTCCTTGGGGGTGCTCCCATATTGTTTGTAAAGAAAAAAAATGGTAGTATGAAGATGTGTATATATTATCGGCAGTCAAATAAGGTTACCATTCGGAATAAGTATCATTTGCCGCCAATAGATGATTTGCTTGACTAGTTGCAAAGTGCGTCTGTCTTTTCTTATATTGATTTGAGGTCAGGGTACTATTAGTTAAAGATTAGGTCTGAGGACATATCTAAGATAACTTTTTGGACCTAGTATGGGAATTATGAGTTTTTGATAATGTTGTTTGGGTTGACTAATGCGCATGTAACAATTATGAGTTTGATGAATGTGATGTTTAAGCCATTCTTGAATTCCTTTTTATTCTGTTTGTAGATGATATTTTCATCTACTAAGGAGAGGAGGAGCATGCAAACCATCTTCATATTATTTTGGGTATTCTAGGGAAATAGATATTGAATGTTAATTTTTCTAAGTGTGAGGCAAGTAGTTTCGAAAGAAGGGGTGATGGGGAATCCCCAAAAGATTAAGCAATTAAAAATTGGGTTCGACCTAGCTCTGTGACAGATGTTAGAAGTTTTGTAGGGCTTTATAGCTATTATCACAGGTTTGTGAAGAACTTCACTGCCATTGCTATGCACTTTAAAAAGTTGACTCAAAAGGAGGTACCGTTCGAGTAGTCAGATAAATGGGAAGAGAGCTTCCAAAAGCTCAAGGATATTTTGACCACAATGCATATCTTGACCTTGTCGGTGAAAAGTAAGGATTTTATTATTTATTGTGATGTTTCACACTCGGGTTTATGTGTTGTGTTATAGCTTATTCTTTCAGACAACAGGTTCATGAAAGGAACTATCCCGCCCATGATTTGGAGTTGGCAGCGATGGCGTTTGCTCTCAAAGTATGATGGCATTATCTTTATGGGTCAAGTGTAAGGTGTTCACTAATCATTGCACTCTTCAGTATGTGTTCACTCAAAATGATCTGAACTTGAGACAGAGAAGATTGATGGAGTTGCACAAGGATTATGATGTGACTATTCGGTATCACTGGGGTAAGTATAATGTGGTGGCAGACGCATTGAGCCAGAAGACAGTTAGCATAGGTAGTTTAGCTTACTTAGGTGTGTCTAAGCGACATTTGGCCTGAGAAATTCAGGCTTTGGAGTCTAAATACATGTGGTTGGGAATCTTTAGGAATGGTAGGTTGTTAGCCAGTATTGAGGTTAATCCTACCTTTATAGAGGAAATCAAGGCAAAAGAATTGGAGGATGAGGAATTGGTTAAGCTTAAAGTTAAAGTGGAGTCTGGGGAGACCCAAGACACCGCTCTCAAGGAAGATGATATGCTCAATTTTAGAGAAAGATTTATGTCCCTCGTGTTAGTGACATGATCCAGAATGTGTTGGCAGAGTTTCATGGTTCACGTTATTCTATTCATTTAGGTGTGACCACGATGTATAGGGATTTGAGGCTACTTTATTGGCATCCTATGATGAAGAAAGACATTGCAGAGTATGTTTCTAAGTGTCAGAATTATATCAACAGGTAAAGTATGAACACCAAATGCCTGCATGTTTACTTTAGAGGATGCTCATTCCTAATTGGAAGTGGTAAAATATAGCCATGTATTTCTTGGTGGGACTACCCAATACTTTGGTTAAACATGATTCCATTTAGGTTATTATTGACCGGTTGGCTAAACTAGCCCACTTCATTTCAGTTAGAGTGGATTAAAACTCTCATCAATTGGTGAAGATTTATTTCAAAGAGGTAGTAAGGTTGTACGGGGTGCCCCTTTCTATTATTTTAGACCGTGTCACTCAATTTACTTCAAAGTTTTAGGATAAGTTTCATAAGGTAATGGGAACTCAACTCACTTTCAGTACAGAGTTCCATCCTGATTGACGACAGTCAGAGAGGACTATTCATGTATTTGAAGATGTGTTGAGGCGTGTGTAATTGATTTTGGGGGCATTGCGGTTAATTTTTACCCTTATGTGAGTTCTCCTATAATAATAGTTATCACTCCAGTAATTATATGTCACCATTTGAGAGACTTTATGAGAGGGGATATAGATTGTCCATAGGATGGTTTAAGGTTAGGTATGTGAAACCTTTGGGTGTTGATTTGGATGGGAAATCTCAAGAAAGGATGAAGGGGATTCAAGCTAAGTTGTTGGCAGCTTGGAGTAGGTTGAAGAAGTATTCGTATTGCAAGGTAAGAGACATGGCTTTTCAGGTTGGTGATCAGGTTCTTCTTAAGTTTTTATTTATGAAATGAGTCATGTTGTTTGGTAAAAAGGGTAAGCTTAACCTTTGTTACATTGGTACATTCTATGTTCTTGAAGGTGTGGGGTTAGTTGATTACATGTTAGCACTGCTACCCAACCTGTTTGGGTTCATGGAGCATTTCATGTGTCTATGATAAAGAAGGACCATGAGGATGGAGACTACATCATTAAATGACACTTAATTGTGTTGGACTAGGAATTGTAGTATGAAAAAGAACCGATTATGATTTTTGATCGGGATGTCCGAAAGCTGGGGAAAAGGAGATAAAATCAATTAAGATTCAGTGGAAAATTCGTTTGGTTGAGGTGGCTACTTGGGAGACAGAAAGGGACATGCGAGAAAAATACCCTCACTTGTTTGAAGATTGAGGTACTACCTTTTTTTCTACTTTGGCTCATTTTTTTCTTATTTGATCACTCTGGGATGGGTGATGAATAAATTGTATCTATTGTAACGACCTATTCCGGTCGTTATGAGTATGCCAATAGTGAAAGAATTTAGGCCAAAAAACTTTCCAATTATTGACTTCAACTTTTTTGGCTAGGCTTGCCTTAGACAGAATATGATCTAGGTGAGGTCTAGGGACATCCGAGAATGGGTGTGGTGTCGTGTTGAGGCTTGTTTGATATTTTCTTGTAGACAAGACATTAAGGAGTCCATAGGACTTTTCAAAATTTAATCCAGGTAAGTATAACTCCTAGAATTGATCTTGACATTGAAGGTATGTGTCGGGATGCAAGGAAACGGGTTGTGCTGTAGAAAAAGCCCCTTTTTTTGGAGTTTGAAGTGGGAGGCGTCCAACTATAGCAAGGCTCAGAATGCTATAGTGGGGTTAATTTCCACTATGGTAGGGTGAAAGGGATTTTAGTGCACAAATAATCCCCAAACCCCTATTTTATGCACTTTGTGTTCTTAGATTCAGGAGGGGCGATTTTGGATAGTTTACACTTGTTTTTCCACGGAATCCATCGGAAAAAGTAAGAAAGTTACTCCCTAACCTTATGTGTTAATTCTTAAACCTTAGAATCTAGTTTATTTCCGTTGGGGGAGATTTTGACATGATCTGATGATGGAAAAAGCCTTAAGTTGGGAAGGATGATCATATTTTGGCTAGTGTTAGGATTTGTTGATAATCTAGGTAAATTATTAGGCGATCAATGATTGATTGTTGTTTATGTTGTTTGTTTTAGACCAAGAACAAGCCAAGGAACATCGCAAGGGGAAAGCTCAAGTTATTTAGAGTTTCCAAGATGCTTGATTCAAGGTAGCTGATGATTGTATGTTTCCAATTTATGTATGTATGAATTTGTACTGCTTTGTAGGTTCATTTGTGCAATGCATGGTAGGGAGACAGATGAAATGACATCATGTAGGTAATATCATGCAATGAACATGTTATTGTGACTTGTGGTTCTCAAATGGTATTGTTCATTGTGCTATGTGATTGTGCATGATTGTTTGAGATTATTGGTTGGGTTGGGTACCATGTCAGGACACTAATTATGGATGGCTCGCGTACTATGTCGGTACACCAATAATTTGAGTTTGAATTCCGTGAAAAAACTAAGTGTGTGATTGTGGTTCTATTAGAGGATCAGGCATTGGCATTTGTGATAATGTGGGACATGTGTCCAGGTATTGTTGTTTCCTAGCATGTGATAGAAAGTTTATGTGGTTTGATACTTGTAGTTATATGCATTGTTCACTGTTACTACATTGTAGTGATTTGTTTACATTCATATCTTGGACTGACCATGTGATCCTACCAGTACATTGTAGTTTGTGTATTGATGCTGCACATGTTCTTTTCTTATTGAGTACATGACATCTTCCACTGACTTATCTAAGACCTCAGTTGAGGGATACATGATTCTGAATCCAAAGGTGAGCTACATCTTTCAAGCTACCACAGATTCCTATGTTTTCCTTGCCATCTTTTAGGACACATACATTAGATTTCAGTTTCATGTTTAGTTTTCGGGTTGCATCCCCAATCTTGATTATTAGAGTTTTGGTACGGTAACTTTCAGCTCTTAGGAGTTATTTTCCTCTTGAAATGTTTTTTGGCAATTGAGTTGAGTTTATGGGGACTCAATTCTCTAGTTGTCTAAACTACTTTCTTTATTTTGTATGATAAAGTTGGTTTTTATGAATGATGTTGAGTTGGTTTCGAGTTAGTTTTTGGTTCTCCCACTGGATGGCTTAATGTGGGTGCAATTCACGACGTTCGGGGTCAAGACAATACCCAAGTCATCCATATAGATATCACATACCATGTGTGGTCTCCGAGCTAATAAAATATGTACTAAACATGGTACCCGAGCCAACCAAGAGATATCATGTACCAGGCTTGGTACCTGAGAACCGTTAGTATGTACCAAGTGTGGTACTCGAGCCATCCGACAATCACACATGACAATCACAATCACAACGCATAAAATCACACTAGTACATCCAAGTAAGCCTATTCATTGTATGGGATTGACACAAACTAAACATTTCATTTTATACTCCTTTCATTTTCCAAACCATACATTATACAGGTAATACTAACGAAGCATTTAGCAAGCACATATAACATAAATGGGAAATAAAATAACTATTACTTACCTCGAGTCAAGCCCGAAATACTCTATTGAATCTGAGATTTTCCCTTGTTATGATACCTAGCTTGTTCTTGGTCTACAAACAATGAATATAACACATAAACAGACCTAAAATGCCTAAATACACCCAAATTATGTCTTATTCCCAAACCCAGGCCAATTTCATGATATTCCCACCCAAATTAGGGTTTTCCCACCATTAAGTTAAACCAAACCTTCCCCCTAATGTCACTACCATGAATTCTAAGGCCTAGTAATTGAATTGTCATGCTACGGGAGTAATTTACTTACCTTTATCGATGGTCAGATGGAAAATAGGTGAAATTGGCCCTAGGTCGCTTTTGCACTTCCCCAAGATGTTCTTGGATGATAATGGACAGTTTTGGGGAATTTCCTGCATTTACAGTGATTGACTCCACTATAGCGGCTCAATCCCTTTATAGCAGCGGCGCTGTAGTGGGACCTTCCGCTATGGCAAGAATTAAATTAATCGCGACAGCGGTGTGTCACCTACTATAGTAGCTTGCACAAAATAAAACCTCAAAAATCCTCCTAAAATAGCCTATTTCGCAACACACCTTCCAACCTCGACATTCCAAATCAACCCCTTCACCCAAGTTCGTTATCTGTAATTCTATTCACTCTAATTCACTTTCGGAAAGTCCTACAGACTCCTTATCATCTTAGCGTAAGAAAAGCAAACTCTACTTAGACATTTCACCCAAAAAAATTCCAAATTTCCCTGGATCTCATCTCACTGATATTTCGTCCAAGCCTAGCCTAGCCTAAACTTTCCAACTTACTATTTCGAGAGTATTCTCACCAATTCTCTTTTACTAATAGCTTACCCATAACGACATAAAAGATCTTAACATTTATTTTCATATGGTTATCTAAGTGTTGAACTAAACTAAGAAAAAAAATAGAACTGAGACCAAGTGGGCTAGATTAGGAAGGGTCGATCCTATTAGACCATCTCCAACCCACCTCTATTTTACTCTCCATTCTCTATATTTGGAGAGTAAAATAGAGAATGGGCACTCCAACCCACCTCCAAATCACTCTCTATTCTTCAAATTTAGAGAGTTGAATAGTAGTTCTCCAAATTTGTAGAACTACTATTCACACTCTCTATTTCACTTTTTCATTATTTTATTATTATTTCTATTACTTTCTAATTAACATATTATTTTACATATAATTCCATTAATTAAATATCTAATATTCATAATTCTTTTTTAAATGTAATATAATATTTT